>CAWUDS030001385.1:0-50949 GCA_963859935.3 Lathyrus sativus | reverse complement strand
AATAAATGACAAATAATTTAGATTTTTTCTTCACCATCCCAAAGTCTTAGGTTTTTTTATGACTAAGCACCAAACATAATAGACTATAGTAGGTATAAAAAATTAATTATATTTTATTTTTAAACTCCATCACAAAATTTTAGGTTTATCCCCACCAAAAAACAAAGTTAAAAGACTATAATCCATGATTTATATTTTATATAATATAGGTAAAAATTAAAATTAAATAATCAAGCTCAAATATATATATATATTTACCATTTTCACATTGAATTTTTGTAAATTAGATGTAAATATATTCAATATGTTTCTTCTCCATCACCAAATTTCATGTTTCTTCGTCATTAATCCACAGAGTTAAAAGCCTATAAATGAATGACAAATAAATTATATCTACATTGGTAATAACTAAAATAAAATATTCAATCTCAATGTTATTTGTATTAACCATAATCTCATTGTATTATGGTATAATAGATGTAAAATTTTTTAATGTTTTTCTTCCTCTCCATCACCAAAATTTTGGTTTCTTCACCTCTAAGAAACTAAGTTAAGAGACTACAAATGAATGACCCATAATTTATACATATGCACAACAATAAAAATTAAATAATCAAGCTCAATATTGTTCATATTCATCGTATTCACATTGACTTATGGTATATTACATCTAAAAATATTCAATATTTTTTTTCACCATCCCAAAGTTTTAGGTTTCTTTATCACTATGCAACAAACATAATAGACTATAGTAGACGTAAAAAATTAATTATATTTTATTCTTCTTTTCCATCAGAAAATTTTATGTTTTTCCCCACTAAAAAACCATGTTAAAAGACTATAATCTATGACATATATTTTATATAATATAGGTAAAAATTAAAATTAAATAATGAAGCTCAAATTAATTTATGTTTTCCTTTTTCACATTGAATTATGGTAAATTAGATGTAAATATATTCAATATGTTTCTTCTCCATCACCAAATTTCATGCTTCTCCGTCCGTAACCCACAGAGTTAAAAGACTATAAATAAATGACAAATATTTTAGGTTTTTTCTTCACCATCCCAAAGTCTTATGTTTTTTTATGACTAAGCACCAAACATAATTGACTATAGTAGGTATAAAATTTTAATTAAATTCTATTTTTAAACCCCATTACAAAATTTTAGGTTTATCCCCACCAAAAAACAAAGTTAAAAGACTATAATCCATGACTTATATTTTATATAATATAGGTGAAAATTAAAATTAAATAATCAGGCTCAAATTTATTTATATTTACCATTTTCACATTGAAATATGGTAATTAGATGTAAATATATTCAACATGTTTCTTCTCCATCTCCAAATTTCACGCTTCTTCGTCAGTAAGCCACAGAGTTAAAAGACTATAAATAAATGACAAATAATTTAGGTTTTTTCTTCACCATCCCAAAGTCTTAGGTTTTTTTATGACTAAGCACCAAACATAATAGACTATATAGTAGGTATAAAAAATTAATTATATTTTATTTTTAAACTCCATCACAAAATTTTAGGTTTATCCCCACCAAAAAACAAAGTTAAAAGACTATAATCCATGATTTATATTTTATATAATATAGGTAAAAATTAAAATTAAATAATCAGACTCAAATTTGTTTATATTTACCATTTTCACATTGAAATATGGTAATTAGATGTAAATATATTCAATATATTTCTTCTCCATCACCAAATTTCATGCTTCTTCGTCAGTAAGCCACAGAGTTAAAATACTATAAATAAATGACAAATATTTTATGTTTTTTCTTCACCATCCCAAAGTCTTAGGTTTTTTTTATCACTAAGCACCAAACATAATAGAATATAGTAGGTGTAAAAAATTAATTATATTTTATTTTTCAACTTCATTACAAAATTTTTGGTTTATCCCCACTAAAAAACAAAGTTAGAAGACTATAATCCATGATTTATATTTTATATAATATAGATAAAAGTTAAAATTAAATAATCAGACTCAAATTTGTTTATATTTACCATTTTCACATTGAAATATGGTAATTAGATGTAAATATATTCAATATATTTCTTCTCCATCACCAAATTTCATGCTTCTTCGTCAGTAAGCCACAGAGTTAAAAGACTATAAATAAATGGCAAATATTTTATGTTTTTTCTTCACCATCCCAAAGTCTTAGGTTTTTTTTATCACTAAGCACCAAACATAATAGAATATAGTAGGTGTAAAAAATTAATTATATTTTATTTTTCAACTCCATCACAAAATTTTTGGTTTATCCCCACTAAAAAACAAAGTTAAAAGACTATAATCCATGATTTATATTTTATATAATATAGGTAAAAATTAAAATTAAATAATCAAGCTCAAATATATATATATTTACCATTTTCACATTGAATTTTGGTAAATTAGATGTAAATATATTCAATATGTTTCTTCTCCATCACCAAATTTCATGTTTCTTCGTCATTAATCCACAGAGTTAAAAGCCTATAAATGAATGACAAATAAATTATATCTACATGGGTAATCACTAAAATAAAATATTCAATCTCAATGTTATTTGTATTCACCATAATCTCATTGTATTATGGTATAATAGATGTAAAAAAATTTTATGTTTTTATTCTTCTCCATCACCAAAAATTTGGTTTCTTCACCTCTAAGAAACTAAGTTAAGAGACTACAAATGAATGACCCATAATTTATACATATGCACAACAATAAAAATTAAATAATCAAGCTCAATATTGTTCATATTCATCGTATTCACATTGACTTATGGTATATTACATCTAAAAATATTCAATATTTTTCTTCACCATCCCAAAGTTTTAGGTTTCTTTATCACTATTCAACAAACATAATAGACTATAGTAGACGTAAAAAATTAATTATATTTTATTCTTCTTTTCCATCAAAAAATTTTATGTTTTTCCCCACTAAAAAACCTTGTTAAAAGACTACAATCCATGACATATATTTTATATAATATAGGTAAAAATTAAAATTAAATAATGAAGCTCAAATTAATTTATGTTTTCCTTTTTCACATTGAATTATGGTAAATTAGATGTAAATATATTCAATATGTTTCTTCTCCATCACCAAATTTCATGCTTCTTCGTCCGTAAGCCACAGAGTTAAAAGACTATAAATAAATGACAAATATTTTAGGTTTTTTCTTCACCATCCCAAAGTCTTATGTTTTTTTTATGACTAAGCACCAAACATAATTGACTATAGTAGGTATAAAAGTTTAATTATATTTTATTTTTAAACCCCATTACAAAATTTTAGGTTTATCCCCACCAAAAAACAAAGTTAAAAGACTATAATCCATGACTTATATTTTATATAATATAGGTGAAATTAAAATTAAATAATCAGGCTCAAATTTATTTATATTTACCATTTTCACATTGAAATATGGTAATTAGATGTAAATATATTCAACATGTTTCTTCTCCATCTCCAAATTTCACGCTTCTTCGTCAGTAAGCCACAGAGTTAAAAGACTATAAATAAATGACAAATAATTTAGGTTTTTTCTTCAGCATCCCAAAGTCTTAGGTTTTTTTATGACTAAGCACCAAACATAATAGACTATAGTAGGTATAAAAAATTAATTATATTTTATTTTTAAACTCCATCACAAAAATTTTGGTTTATCCCCACCAAAAAACAAAGTTAAAAGACTATAATCCATGATTTATATTTTATATAATATAGGTAAAAATTAAAATTAGATAATCAGACTCAAATTTCGTTATATTTACCATTTTCACATTGAAATATGGTAATTAGATGTAAATATATTCAATATATTTCTTCTCCATCACCAAATTTCATGCTTCTTCGTCAGTAAGCCACAGAGTTAAAAGACTATAAATAAATGACAAATATTTTATGTTTTTTCTTCACCATCCCAAAGTCTTAGGTTTTTTTTATCAATAAGCACCAAACATAATAGAATATAGTAGGTGTAAAAAATTAATTATATTTTATTTTTCAACTCTATCACAAAAATTTTGGTTTATCCCCACCAAAAAACAAAGTTAAAAGACTATGATCCATGACTTATATTTTATATAATATAGGTGAAAATTAAAATTAAATAATCAGGCTCAAATTTATTTATATTTACCATTTTCACATTGAAATATGGTAATTAGATGTAAATATATTCAACATGTTTCTTCTCCATCTCCAAATTTCACGCTTCTTCGTCAGTAGGCCACAGAGTTAAAAGACTATAAATAAATGACAAATAATTTCGGTTTTTTCTTCACCATCCCAAAGTGTTAGGGTTTTTTATGACTAAGCACCAAACATAATAGACTATAGTAGGTATAAAAAATTAATTATATTTTATTTTTAAACTCCATCACAAAATTTTTGGTTTATCCCCACCAAAAAACAAAGTTAAAAGACTATAATCCATGATTTATATTTTATATAATATAGGTAAAAATTAAAATTAAATAATCAGACTCAAATTTGTTTATATTTACCATTTTCACATTGAAATATGGTAATTAGATGTAAATATATTCAATATATTTCTTCTCCATCACCAAATTTCATGCTTCTTCGTCAGTAAGCCACAAAGTTAAAAGACTATAAATAAATGACAAATATTTTATGTTTTTTCTTCACCATCCCAAAGTCTTAGGTTTTTTTTATCACTAAGCACCAAACATAATAGAATATAGTAGGTGTAAAAAATTAATTATATTTTATTTTTCAACTCCATCACAAAATTTTTGGTTTATCCCCACTAAAAAACAAAGTTAAAAGACTATAATCCATGATTTATATTTTATATAATATAGGTAAAAATTAAAATTAAATAATCAAGCTCAAATATATATATATTTACCATTTTCACATTGAATTTTGGTAAATTAGATGTAAATATATTCAATATGTTTCTTCTCCATCACCAAATTTCATGTTTCTTTGTCATTAATCCACAGAGTTAAAAGCCTATAAATGAATGACAAATAAATTATATCTACATGGGTAATCACTAAAATAAAATATTCAATCTCAATGTTATTTGTATTCACCATAATCTCATTGTATTATGGTATAATAGATGTAAAAAAATTTTATGTTTTTATTCTTCTCCATCACCAAAAATTTGGTTTCTTCACCTCTAAGAAACTAAGTTAAGAGACTACAAATGAATGACCCATAATTTATACATATGCACAACAATAAAAATTAAATAATCAAGCTCAATATTGTTCATATTCATCGTATTCACATTGACTTATGGTATATTACATCTAAAAATATTCAATATTTTTCTTCACCATCCCAAAGTTTTAGGTTTCTTTATCACTATTCAACAAACATAATAGACTATAGTAGACGTAAAAAATTAATTATATTTTATTCTTCTTTTCCATCAAAAAATTTTATGTTTTTCCCCACTAAAAAACCTTGTTAAAAGACTACAATCCATGACATATATTTTATATAATATAGGTAAAAATTAAAATTAAATAATGAAGCTCAAATTAATTTATGTTTTCCTTTTTCACATTGAATTATGGTAAATTAGATGTAAATATATTCAATATGTTTCTTCTCCATCACCAAATTTCATGCTTCTTCGTCCGTAAGCCACAGAGTTAAAAGACTATAAATAAATGACAAATATTTTAGGTTTTTTCTTCACCATCCCAAAGTCTTATGTTTTTTTTATGACTAAGCACCAAACATAATTGACTATAGTAGGTATAAAAGTTTAATTATATTTTATTTTTAAACCCCATTACAAAATTTTAGGTTTATCCCCACCAAAAAACAAAGTTAAAAGACTATAATCCATGACTTATATTTTATATAATATAGGTGAAAATTAAAATTAAATAATCAGGCTCAAATTTATTTATATTTACCATTTTCACATTGAAATATGGTAATTAGATGTAAATATATTCAACATGTTTCTTCTCCATCTCCAAATTTCACGCTTCTTCGTCAGTAAGCCACAGAGTTAAAAGACTATAAATAAATGACAAATAATTTAGGTTTTTTCTTCACCATCCCAAAGTCTTAGGTTTTTTTATGACTAAGCACCAAACATAATAGACTATAGTAGGTATAAAAAATTAATTATATTTTATTTTTAAACTCCATCACAAAATTTTTGGTTTATCCCCACCAAAAAACAAAGTTAAAAGACTATAATCCATGATTTATATTTTATATAATATAGGTAAAAATTAAAATTAAATAATCAAACTCAAATTTGTTTATATTTACCATTTTCACATTGAAATATGGTAATTAGATGTAAATATATTCAATATATTTCTTCTCCATCACCAAATTTCATGTTTCTTCGTCAGTAAGCCACAGAGTTAAAAGACTATAAATAAATGACAAATATTTTATGTTTTTTCTTCACCATCCCAAAGTCTTAGGTTTTTTTTATCAATAAGCACCAAACATAATAGAATATAGTAGGTGTAAAAAATTAATTATATTTTATTTTTCAACTCTATCACAAAATTTTTGGTTTATCCCCACCAAAAAACAAAGTTAAAAGACTATGATCCATGACTTATATTTTATATAATATAGGTGAAAATTAAAATTAAATAATCAGGCTCAAATTTATTTATATTTACCATTTTCACATTGAAATATGGTAATTAGATGTAAATATATTCAACATGTTTCTTCTCCATCTCCAAATTTCACGCTTCTTCGTCAGTAGGCCACAGAGTTAAAAGACTATAAATAAATGACAAATAATTTCGGTTTTTTCTTCACCATCCCAAAGTGTTAGGTTTTTTTATGACTAAGCACCAAACATAATAGACTATAGTAGGTATAAAAAATTAATTATATTTTATTTTTAAACTCCATCACAAAATTTTTGGTTTATCCCCACCAAAAAACAAAGTTAAAAGACTATAATCCATGATTTATATTTTATATAATATAGGTAAAAATTAAAATTAAATAATCAGACTCAAATTTGTTTATATTTACCATTTTCACATTGAAATATGGTAATTAGATGTAAATATATTCAATATATTTCTTCTCCATCACCAAATTTCATGCTTCTTCGTCAGTAAGCCACAGAGTTAAAAGACTATAAATAAATGACAAATATTTTATGTTTTTTCTTCACCATCCCAAAGTCTTAGGTTTTTTTATGACTAAGCACCAAACATAATAGACTATAGTAGGTATAAAAAATTAATTATATTTTATTTTTCAACTCCATCACAAAATTTTTGGTTTATCCCCACTAAAAAACAAAGTTAAAAGACTATAATCCATGATTTATATTTTATATAATATAGGTAAAAATTAAAATTAAATAATCAAGCTCAAATATATATATATTTACCATTTTCACATTGAATTTTGGTAAATTAGATGTAAATATATTCAATATGTTTCTTCTCCATCACCAAATTTCATGTTTCTTCGTCATTAATCCACAGAGTTAAAAGCCTATAAATGAATGACAAATAAATTATATCTACATGGGTAATCACTAAAATAAAATATTCAATCTCAATGTTATTTGTATTCACCATAATCTCATTGTATTATGGTATAATAGATGTAAAAAAATTTTATGTTTTTATTCTTCTCCATCACCAAAAATTTGGTTTCTTCACCTCTAAGAAACTAAGTTAAGAAACTACAAATGAATGACCCATAATTTATACATATGCACAACAATAAAAATTAAATAATCAAGCTCAATATTGTTCATATTCATCGTATTCACATTGACGTATGGTATATTACATCTAAAAATATTCAATATTTTTCTTCACCATCCCAAAGTTTTAGGTTTCTTTATCACTATGCAACAAACATAATAGACTATAGTAGACGTAAAAAATTAATTATATTTTATTCTTCTTTTCAATCAGAAACTTTTATGTTTTTCCACACTAAAAAACCATGTTAAAAGACTATAATCCATGACATATATTTTATATAATATAGGTAAAAATTAAAATTAAATAATGAAGCTCAAATTAATTTATGTTTTCCTTTTTCACATTGAATTATGGTAAATTAGATGTAAATATATTCAACATGTTTCTTCTCCATCTCCAAATTTCACGCTTCTTCGTCAGTAAGCCACAGAGTTAAAAGACTATAAATAAATGACAAATAATTTAGGTTTTTTCTTCACCATCCCAAAGTCTTAGGTTTTTTTATGACTAAGCACCAAACATAATAGACTATAGTAGGTATAAAAAATTAATTATATTTTATTTTTAAACTCCATCACAAAATTTTAGGTTTATCCCCACCAAAAAACAAAGTTAAAAGACTATAATCCATGATTTATATTTTATATAATATAGGTAAAAATTAAAATTAAATAATCAGACTCAAATTTGTTTATATTTACCATTTTCACATTGAAATATGGTAATTAGATGTAAATATATTCAACATGTTTCTTCTCCATCTCCAAATTTCACGCTTCTTCGTCAGTAAGCCACAGAGTTAAAAGACTATAAATAAATGACAAATAATTTAGGTTTTTTCTTCACCATCCCAAAGTCTTAGGTTTTTTTATGACTAAGCACCAAACATAATAGACTATAGTAGGTATAAAAAATTAAATATATTTTATTTTTAAACTCCATCACAAAATTTTTGGTTTATCCCCACCAAAAAACAAAGTTAAAAGACTATAATCCATGATTTATATTTTATATAATATAGGTAAAAATTAAAATTAACTAATCAGACTGAAATATATATATATTTACAATTTTCACATTGAATTTTGGTAAATTAGATGTAAATATATTCAATATGTTTCTTCTCCATCACCAAATTTCATGTTTCTTCGTCATTAATCCACAGACTTAAAAGCCTATAAATGAATGACAAATAAATTATATCTACATGGGTAATCACTAAAATAAAGTATTCAATCTCAATGTTATTTGTATTCACCATAATCTCATTGTTTTATGGTATAATAGATGTAAAAAAATTCTATGTTTTTCTTCTTCTCCATCACCAAAATTTTGGTTTCTTCACCTCTAAGAAACTAAGTTAAGAGACTACAAATGAATGACCCGTAATTTATACATATGCACAACAATAAAAATTAAATAATCAAGCTCAATATTGTTCATATTCATCGTATTCACATTGACTTATGGTATATTACATCTAAAAATATTCAATATTTTTCTTCACCATCCCAAAGTTTTAGGTTTCTTTATCACTATGCAACAAACATAATAGACTATAGTAGACGTAAAAAATTAATTATATTTTATTCTTCTTTTCCATCAGAAAATTTTATGTTTTTCCCCACTAAAAAACCATGTTAAAAGACTATAATCCATGACATATATTTTATATAATATAGGTAAAAATTAAAATTAAATAATGAAGCTCAAATTAATTTATGTTAAAAGACTATAAATAAATGACAAATATTTTAGGTTTTTTCTTCACCATCGCAAAGTCTTATGTTTTTTTTATGACTAAGCACCAAACATAATTGACGATAGTAGGTATAAAATTTTAATTATATTTTATTTTTAAACCCCATTACAAAATTTTAGGTTTATCCCCACCAAAAAACAAAGTTAAAAGACTATAATCCATGACTTATATTTTATATAATATAGGTGAAAATTAAAATTAAATAATCAGGATCAAATTTATTTATATTTACCATTTTCACATTCAAATATGGTAATTAGATGTAAATATATTCAACATGTTTCTTCTCCATCTCCAAATTTCACGCTTCTTCGTCAGTAAGCCACAGAGTTAAAAGACTATAAATAAATGACAAATAATTTAGGTTTTTTCTTCACCATCCCAAAGTCTTAGGTTTTTTTATGACTAAGCACCAAACATAATAGACTATAGTAGGTATAAAAAATTAATTATATTTTATTTTTAAACTCCATCACAAAATTTTAGGTTTATCACCACCAAAAAACAAAGTTAAAAGACTATAATCCATGATTTATATTTTATATAATATAGGTAAAAATTAAAATTAAATAATCAGACTCAAATTTGTTTATATTTACCATTTTCACATTGAAATATGGTAATTAGATGTAAATATATTCAATATATTTCTTCTCCATCACCAAATTTCATGCTTCTTCGTCAGTAACCCACAGAGTTAAAATACTATAAATAAATGACAAATATTTTATGTTTTTTCTTCACCATCCCAAAGTCTTAGGTTTTTTTATCACTAAGCACCAAACATAATAGAATATAGTAGGTGTAAAAAATTAATTATATTTTATTTTTCAACTCCATCACAAAATTTTTGGTTTATCCCCACTAAAAAACAAAGTTAGAAGACTATAATCCATGACTTATATTTTATATAATATAGGTAAAAATTAAAATTAAATAATCAAGCTCAAATATATATATATATATATATATTTACCATTTTCACATTGAATTTTGGTAAATTAGATGTAAATATATTCAATATGTTTCTTCTCCATCACCAAATTTCATGTTTCTTCGTCAGTAATCCACAGACTTAAAAGCCTATAAATGAATGACAAATAAATTATATCTACATGGGTAATCACTAAAATAAAGTATTCAATCTCAATGTTATTTGTATTCACCATAATCTCATTGTTTTATGGTATAATAGATGTAAAAAAATTCTATGTTTTTCTTCTTCTCCATCACCAAAATTTTGGTTTCTTCACCTCTAAGAAACTAAGTTAAGAGACTACAAATGAATGACCCGTAATTTATACATTGCACAACAATAAAAATTAAATAATCAAGCTCAATATTGTTCATATTCATCGTATTCACATTGACTTATGGTATATTACATCTAAAAATATTCAATATTTTTCTGCACCATCCCAAAGTTTTAGGTTTCTTTATCACTATGCAACAAACATAATAGACTGTAGTAGACGTAAAAAATTAATTATATTTTATTCTTCTTTTCAATCAGAAAATTTTATGTTTTTCCCCACTAAAAAACCATGTTAAAAGACTATAATCCATGACATATATTTTATATAATATAGGTAAAAATTAAAATTAAATAATGAAGCTCAAATTAATTTATGTTTTCCTTTTTCACATTGAATTATGGTAAATTAGATGTAAATATATTCAATATGTTTCTTCTCCATCACCAAATTTCATGCTTCTTCGTCCGTAAGCCACAGAGTTAAAAGACTATAAATAAATGACAAATATTTTAGGTTTTTTCTTCACCATCCCAAAGTCTTATGTTTTTTTTTATGACTAAGCACCAAACATAATTGACTATAGTAGGTATAAAAGTTTAATTATATTTTATTTTTAAACCCCATTACAAAATTTTAGGTTTATCCCCACCAAAAAACAAAGTTAAAAGACTATAATCCATGACTTATATTTTATATAATATAGGTGAAAATTAAAATTAAATAATCAGGCTCAAATTTATTTATATTTACCATTTTCACATTGAAATATGGTAATTAGATGTAAATATATTCAACATGTTTCTTCTCCATCTCCAAATTTCACGCTTCTTCGTCAGTAAGCCACAGAGTTAAAAGACTATAAATAAATGACAAATAATTTAGGTTTTTTCTTCACCATCCCAAAGTCTTAGGTTTTTTTATGACTAAGCACCAAACATAATAGACTATAGTAGGTATAAAAAATTAATTATATTTTATTTTTAAACTCCATCACAAAATTTTAGGTTTATCCCCACCAAAAAACAAAGTTAAAAGACTATAATCCATGATTTATATTTTATATAATATAGGTAAAAATTAAAATTAAATAATCAGACTCAAATTTGTTTATATTTACCATTTTCACATTGAAATATGGTAATTAGATGTAAATATATTCAATATATTTCTTTCCATCACCAAATTTCATGCTTCTTCGTCAGTAAGCCACAGAGTTAAAAGACTATAAATAAATGACAAATATTTTATGTTTTTTCTTCACCATCCCAAAGTCTTAGGTTTTTTTTATCACTAAGCACCAAACATAATAGAATATAGTAGGTGTAAAAAATTAATTATATTTTATTTTTCAACTCCATCACAAAATTTTTGGTTTATCCCCACTAAAAAACAAAGTTAAAAGACTATAATCCATGATTTATATTTTATATAATATAGGTAAAAATTAAAATTAAATAATAAAGCTCAAATATATATATATATATATATATATATATATATATTTAACATTTTCACATTGAATTTTGGTAAATTAGATGTAAATATATTCAATATGTTTCTTCTCCATCACCAAATTTCATGTTTCTTCGTCATTAATCCACAGAGTTAAAAGCCTATAAATGAATGACAAATAAATTATATCTACATTGGTAATAACTAAAATAAAATATTCAATCTCAATGTTATTTGTATTCACCATAATCTCATTGTATTATGGTATAATAGATGTAAAAAAATTTTATGTTTTTATTCTTCTCCATCACCAAAATTTTGGTTTCTTCACCTCTAAGAAACTAAGTTAAGAGACTACAAATGAATGACCCATAATTTATACATATGCACAACAATAAAAATTAAATAATCAAGCTCAATATTGTTCATATTCATCGTATTCACATTGACTTATGGTATATTACATCTAAAAATATTCAATATTTTTCTTCACCATCCCAAAGTTTTAGGTTTCTTTATCACTATGCAACAAACATAATAGACTATAGTAGACGTAAAAAATTAATTATAGTTTATTCTTCTTTTCCATCAGAAAATTTTATGTTTTTCCCCACTAAAAAACCATGTTAAAAGACTATAATCCATGACATATATTTTATATAATATAGGTAAAAATTAAAATTAAATAATGAAGCTCAAATTAATTTATGTTTTCCTTTTTCACATTGAATTATGGTAAATTAGATGTAAATATATTCAATATGTTTCTTCTCCATCACCAAATTTCATGCTTCTTCGTCAGTAACCCACAGAGTTAAAATACTATAAATAAATGACAAATATTTTATGTTTTTTCTTCACCATCCCAAAGTCTTAGGTTTTTTTATCACTAAGCACCAAACATAATAGAATATAGTAGGTGTAAAAAATTAATTATATTTTATTTTTCAACTCCATCACAAAATTTTTGGTTTATCCCCACTAAAAAACAAAGTTAGAAGACTATAATCCATGACTTATATTTTATATAATATAGGTAAAAATTAAAATTAAATAATCAAGCTCAAATATATATATATATATATATATTTACCATTTTCACATTGAATTTTGGTAAATTAGATGTAAATATATTCAATATGTTTCTTCTCCATCACCAAATTTCATGTTTCTTCGTCAGTAATCCACAGACTTAAAAGCCTATAAATGAATGACAAATAAATTATATCTACATGGGTAATCACTAAAATAAAGTATTCAATCTCAATGTTATTTGTATTCACCATAATCTCATTGTTTTATGGTATAATAGATGTAAAAAAATTCTATGTTTTTCTTCTTCTCCATCACCAAAATTTTGGTTTCTTCACCTCTAAGAAACTAAGTTAAGAGACTACAAATGAATGACCCGTAATTTATACATTGCACAACAATAAAAATTAAATAATCAAGCTCAATATTGTTCATATTCATCGTATTCACATTGACTTATGGTATATTACATCTAAAAATATTCAATATTTTTCTGCACCATCCCAAAGTTTTAGGTTTCTTTATCACTATGCAACAAACATAATAGACTGTAGTAGACGTAAAAAATTAATTATATTTTATTCTTCTTTTCAATCAGAAAATTTTATGTTTTTCCCCACTAAAAAACCATGTTAAAAGACTATAATCCATGACATATATTTTATATAATATAGGTAAAAATTAAAATTAAATAATGAAGCTCAAATTAATTTATGTTTTCCTTTTTCACATTGAATTATGGTAAATTAGATGTAAATATATTCAATATGTTTCTTCTCCATCACCAAATTTCATGCTTCTTCGTCCGTAAGCCACAGAGTTAAAAGACTATAAATAAATGACAAATATTTTAGGTTTTTTCTTCACCATCCCAAAGTCTTATGTTTTTTTTTATGACTAAGCACCAAACATAATTGACTATAGTAGGTATAAAAGTTTAATTATATTTTATTTTTAAACCCCATTACAAAATTTTAGGTTTATCCCCACCAAAAAACAAAGTTAAAAGACTATAATCCATGACTTATATTTTATATAATATAGGTGAAAATTAAAATTAAATAATCAGGCTCAAATTTATTTATATTTACCATTTTCACATTGAAATATGGTAATTAGATGTAAATATATTCAACATGTTTCTTCTCCATCTCCAAATTTCACGCTTCTTCGTCAGTAAGCCACAGAGTTAAAAGACTATAAATAAATGACAAATAATTTAGGTTTTTTCTTCACCATCCCAAAGTCTTAGGTTTTTTTATGACTAAGCACCAAACATAATAGACTATAGTAGGTATAAAAAATTAATTATATTTTATTTTTAAACTCCATCACAAAATTTTAGGTTTATCCCCACCAAAAAACAAAGTTAAAAGACTATAATCCATGATTTATATTTTATATAATATAGGTAAAAATTAAAATTAAATAATCAGACTCAAATTTGTTTATATTTACCATTTTCACATTGAAATATGGTAATTAGATGTAAATATATTCAATATATTTCTTTCCATCACCAAATTTCATGCTTCTTCGTCAGTAAGCCACAGAGTTAAAAGACTATAAATAAATGACAAATATTTTATGTTTTTTCTTCACCATCCCAAAGTCTTAGGTTTTTTTTATCACTAAGCACCAAACATAATAGAATATAGTAGGTGTAAAAAATTAATTATATTTTATTTTTCAACTCCATCACAAAATTTTTGGTTTATCCCCACTAAAAAACAAAGTTAAAAGACTATAATCCATGATTTATATTTTATATAATATAGGTAAAAATTAAAATTAAATAATAAAGCTCAAATATATATATATATATATATATATATTTAACATTTTCACATTGAATTTTGGTAAATTAGATGTAAATATATTCAATATGTTTCTTCTCCATCACCAAATTTCATGTTTCTTCGTCATTAATCCACAGAGTTAAAAGCCTATAAATGAATGACAAATAAATTATATCTACATTGGTAATAACTAAAATAAAATATTCAATCTCAATGTTATTTGTATTCACCATAATCTCATTGTATTATGGTATAATAGATGTAAAAAAATTTTATGTTTTTATTCTTCTCCATCACCAAAATTTTGGTTTCTTCACCTCTAAGAAACTAAGTTAAGAGACTACAAATGAATGACCCATAATTTATACATATGCACAACAATAAAAATTAAATAATCAAGCTCAATATTGTTCATATTCATCGTATTCACATTGACTTATGGTATATTACATCTAAAAATATTCAATATTTTTCTTCACCATCCCAAAGTTTTAGGTTTCTTTATCACTATGCAACAAACATAATAGACTATAGTAGACGTAAAAAATTAATTATAGTTTATTCTTCTTTTCCATCAGAAAATTTTATGTTTTTCCCCACTAAAAAACCATGTTAAAAGACTATAATCCATGACATATATTTTATATAATATAGGTAAAAATTAAAATTAAATAATGAAGCTCAAATTAATTTATGTTTTCCTTTTTCACATTGAATTATGGTAAATTAGATGTAAATATATTCAATATGTTTCTTCTCCATCACCAAATTTCATGCTTCTTCGTCCGTAAGCCACAGAGTTAAAAGACTATAAATAAATGACAAATATTTTAGTTTTTTTCTTCACCATCCCAAAGTCTTATGTTTTTTTTATGACTAAGCACCAAACATAATAGACTATAGTAGGTATAAAATTTTAATTATATTTTATTTTTAAACCCCATTACAAAATTTTAGGTTTATCCCCACCAAAAAACAAAGTTAAAAGACTATAATCCATGACTTATATTTTATATAATATAGGTGAAAATTAAAATTAAATAATCAGGCTCAAATTTATTTATATTTACTATTTTCACATTGAAATATGGTAATTAGATGTAAATATATTCAACATGTTTCTTCTCCATCTCCAAATTTCACGCTTCTTCGTCAGTAAGCCACAGAGTTAAAAGGCTATAAATAAATGACAAATAATTTAGGTTTTTTCTTCACCATCATAAAGTCTTAGGTTTTTTTATGACTAAGCACCAAACATAATAGACTATAGTAGGTATAAAAAATTAATTATATTTTATTTTTAAACTCCATCACAAAATTTTAGGTTTATCCCCACCAAAAAACAAAGTTAAAAGACTATAATCCATGTTTATATTTTATATAATATAGGTAAAAATTAAAATTAAATAATCAGACTCAAATTTGTTTATATTTACCATTTTCACATTGAAATATGGTAATTAGATGTAAATATATTCAATATATTTCTTTCCATCACCAAATTTCATGCTTCTTCGTCAGTAAGCCACAAAGTTAAAAGACTATAAATAAATGACAAATATTTTATGTTTTTTCTTCACCATCCATAATTCTTAGGTTTTTTTTATCACCAAGCACCAAACATAATAGAATATAGTAGGTGTAAAAAATTAATTATATTTTATTTTTCAACTCCATCATAAAATTTTTGGTTTATCCCCACTAAAAAACAAAGTTAAAAGACTATAATCCATGATTTATATTTTATATAATATAGGTAAAAATTAAAATTAAATAATCAAGCTCAAATATATATATATATATATACCATTTTCACATTGAATTTTGGTAAATTAGATGTAAATATATTCAATATGTTTCTTCTCCATCACCAAATTTCATGTTTCTTCGTCATTAATCCACAGAGTTAAAAGCCTATAAATGAATGACAAATATATTATATCTACATTGGTAATAACTAAAATAAAATATTCAATCTCAATGTTATTTGTATTCACCATAATCTCATTGTATTATGGTATAATAGATGTAAAAAAAATTTATGTTTTTCTTCTTCTCCATCACCAAAATTTTGGTTTCTTCACCTCTAAGAAACTAAGTTAAGAGACTACAAATGAATGATCCATAATTTATACATATGCACAACAATAAAAATTAAATAATCAAGCTCAATATTGTTCATATTCATCGTATTCACATTGACTTATGGTATATTACATCTAAAAATATTCATATTTTTCTTCACCATCCCAAAGTTTTAAGTTTCTTTATCACTATGCAACAAACATAATAGACTATAGTAGACGTAAAAAATTAATTATATTTTATTCTTCTTTTC
This sequence comes from Lathyrus sativus, assembly GCA_963859935.3. NCBI lineage: Eukaryota > Viridiplantae > Streptophyta > Magnoliopsida > Fabales > Fabaceae > Lathyrus > Lathyrus sativus. The sequence continues at coordinate 33,592 of CAWUDS030001385.1, read as the reverse complement.
CATCAGAAAATTTTATGTTTTTCCCCACTAAAAAACCATGTTAAAATACTATAATCCATGACATATATTTTATATAATATAGGTAAAAATTAAAATTAAATAATGAAGCTCAAATTAATTTATGTTTTCCTTTTTCACATTGAATTATGGTAAATTAGATGTAAATATATTCAATATGTTTCTTCTCCATCACCAAATTTCATGCTTCTTCGTCCGTAAGCCACAGAGTTAAAAGACTATAAATAAATGACAAATATTTTAGGTTTTTTCTTCACCATCCCAAAGTCTTATGTTTTTTTTATGACTAAGCACCAAACATAATTGACTATAGTAGGTATAAAATTTTAATTATATTTTATTTTTAAACCCCATCACAAAATTTTAGGTTTATCCCCACCAAAAAACAAAGTTAAAAGACTATAATCCATGACTTATATTTTATATAATATATGTGAAAATTAAAATTAAATAATCAGGCTCAAATTTATTTATATTTACCATTTTCACATTGAAATATGGTAATTAGATTTAAATATATTCAACATGTTTCTTCTCCATCTCCAAATTTCACGCTTCTTCGTCAGTAAGCCACAGAGTTAAAAGACTATAAATAAATGACAAATAATTTAGGTTTTTTCTTCACCATCCCAAAGTCTTATGTTTTTTTATGACTAAGCACCAAACATAATAGACTATAGTAGGTATAAAAAATTAATTATATTTTATTTTTAAACTCCATCACAAAATTTTAGGTTTATCCCCACCAAAAAACAAAGTTAAAAGACTATAATCCATGATTTATATTTTATATAATATAGGTAAAAATTAAAATTAAATAATCAGACTCAAATTTGTTTATATTTACCATTTTCACATTGAAATATGGTAATTACACTAGTGCAGAAATGACTTTTTACATCGGGTGAAATTGACTTTTTACATCGGGTCTTAGTCCGATGTAAAGCCAGGCGATGTAGTAAATCAAAGACATTTTACATCGGTTCTGTGGTCCGATGTAAGAAATACACCAATCACATCGGTTAAATATTTAAGTCTGATGTGGAAAAAAATTTATAACTGTAAATTTTAATTATAAAAGGGTGTTTTTACATCGGTTGCAGGGAAAAACCGATGTAAAAGGTGGGTATTTTACATCGGTTGCGTGCCAAAACCGATGTAAAAAGTACTGGAGGAAAAAAAAATCCATGCTGACACTTTTTACATCGGTTTGTTGGTTCACCCGATGTGAAAAGTACTGTAGGAAAAAAAATTTGCTGCTGACACTTTTTACATCGGTTATTCCGTTAAACCGATGTAAAAGGTAGTTTTTTACATTGGTTTGTTGGTTCACCCGATGTGAAAAGTACTGTAGGGAAAAAAATTTGCTGACACTTTTTACATCGGTTATTCCGTTAAACCGATGTAAAAGGTAGTTTTTTACATCGGTTGTTTCATTCGCCCGATGTAAAAAGTACTGTTACGAGTATACATTATTTGTCTATTTTTTAGCCGTTCCATGTATCTTTTTTGGTACCTAATTTTTTATATTTTTCCAACATTACACAGACCATAATTAGGTCGCTATTTTCCATAGTGCATATCATATAGACCACATTTAGGTCGCTATTTTCATAGTTTTGCAACATCACATAGACCATATTTAGGTCGTTATTTTCATATTTTTCTCATAAGTCTAATTTGATTGCACCAAATATCTAGTATGTATACACATAATTGATTTACAAAAGTACTGATACAAAAGTACTGATATAGGATATACACAAATGTACTAAATTATAAGGAGGTTTGCACGATGGACCACTACAACAACAAAAAAACTCAACCTTTATATAACTCAAAGAAACATGTTGCCCAACGGAGTCGCAAATCATACAAATCATCGTTTGATAAGTTCATTGGGTCATCAAATACCTACAACACGTAAGTAACAATAGAGTTATTCTTTGAAAATTCACATTAAGTTGCAAAACGTAAAGTAAATAACAAATTAAAGTCATTTTTATTACCTTCATCCAAGATTTGGTTATTTTTGCAGAGACAATATCCAACATATTTTTCATCACATAATACCCACAATCATCAGAGTTAGGTTGTTTCCTTGTCTACAAATGAATGACATAATTAGTGAATACTTATATGATAAAATTAAATATATAATTATAATTTACACCACGCTTACATTGGGTTGAAGCCATGTAGCTTTTTTTCTATTCCCATTTGCCGCTTGATGAACCCCAAAAGCACTAATTCAGAAGAAAAAAATTTATATAAAGCCACATAACATATGATATTACTTTTGTAACAAATTATGTATATAGGATGAAGTGAACATAAAAGATAAACTTACCTTGTAACAATTTTCGTCATGGTTTGATTAAGTTCATGATGAAGTGAACAAAAGACGACCACTGTATTATCATTTGGACACATGACTATTAATTGCCAATGATCTCTGTACGTGTGTGTGGAAACACAAAAGTCACAATTTCATGTTACCAAAATTGAACTATATATGTTACCAAAATTAAAAAATAGAAAACATAATTTCATACAAACTTACCCATGAATAAATGGTAGCAAGTGACACTCTCTTTTTTTGTCACGTAACTTATCTTGTATGTATTGTTTGACAATTGCTTGAGTTTTTGGCACATGATCAACGTACGTACACACAGCAGGGTCCATAAATCCGTATACTTCAGATTGTGAAGTATCAATACACAAACGACGAATATACCTGAAAATTTTTAAAATCAACATTATAATAAAAGTGATGAGAGATATAACATATTAATAGATATTGACACTAATAAAAATAGAAAATGTACTTACGTGCACCAAACTTGGAGAGTAGACACATCAAGCCAATTAAAACCCACCAGCAGCTCTCTGATACACTTAGCTGACATAAGAAAATTACAGGCACTCGCACAATGACTTAATTGTATTGTCAAATGATCATCACTCATTTTTAGAACCATTCTCATTAATCTCTCAACATTGTCTTCTCTTTCTCCTTCTTTTGTGCTTACTTTTGCAGCTGAACAACTTCCTTTTCCGCTTCCACCAACAGCTTCCCATTGTACAATGCATTTATTATTATTTTCAGTGCTTTGTTGCGAGAGACCCATAGACCTAAGTGTCTCCATGAAAGATTGTTCCATCGCCTTACGCTCTTTAGCCAACTTTTCATCAAAATCAGCTCTAAGCTTTGCTTCTAATGTAGATGAAAGTTGTGCAAATTGTTCTCTTATATCTTCTTGTTGTTGACGTGAAGAAGATCTTCCAAAGAAAGTGCTTTGTGTATGGTGTTTTCCAACACCACGAACGCGACCGCCATGCTCAGATGTTCCAATGGCTGCTGTTAAGATATCGTTACGTCCATTCGGAACAAAGCCACCCTTTTCAGTTTCTTCAACTAGAGAATCCTACAAAATGAAAAAGCCATATTATTTTATCAATCACAACTATAACTAGAGAATCCTACAAAATGAAAAAAATCATATTTTTTTACTTACAATTTTCTCAGCAACAACTTGTGTAGCCTTTGATGTGTATTCTCCTCCTTTCTTTTGTCGTGCTCTCTTCCATAACTCATGGCGTGACGGTGGAGATGGGCTACCAGTATCATCTAAGGTAGAATCATCTCTCGATGATCTCCTTTCATTTATCATTTTCTCCTCAAGCAAACGATACCCTCCACGAGATAATACATGTGGGTATACATTCTTAGCCACATTTGCTGCACCCTTTTGACTTTTTTCCTGTTATAAACTCAAAAAGTTATTAATCATACTAAACGTAATAAAAATTTTATGCACAAAAAAAAATTATAACTCCTACTAACCTTAAATTCAGGGGTATCTCGAGACTGCACAAAATCTTTCCATACTTCTTCTTTAATATAATTATACTTGATATATGGAGGAGCTAGACCTTCTTTGGGGTGTCTAATATACTCGCTTGTGAGTTGTGTCTTAAAAGCTCTCCATCGCTCTCCTGCATATTTAATCCATTCTTTCTTCAACATATCCTTCTTTGGATCATGAGGTTCTGGAATAGTGAAATGAGCCTACACATATAATATATGGCATATGTTGTTAGTATATGATTATAAAATATAATAAAGTGTAGCAGTTAAAAATACCTGAACATCAGTCCAAATAGCATCTTTTACGCCTTCATCTATGTCTTTCCACTCATTTTTCAAAATACTACATCTCTGTCGAGCAAGAGATGCTATGTAACTTCTAAAATTTGAAGCATTTTTACCCATACATGCCTTGGTTATTGGATGAAACTCGACCTTTATCTTTTCACCCGTTTGATGAACTTTGTTCATTTGTGTCATCAAAGTGGGACCTCTAACTCTTCTTTTTTTAGGGTCACTAGATGAAGGGTTGTTGGTTGAATCAGCCATGTATCTGTTAACACAAAATAAAAACAATTAGAAATCAAATTAAGCACAAAATAAAAAAAGTAAAAATTAAAGTAATGTCAAATTAACTTATAAAATAACCTTATTAGTCCTCCCATATCCCTTCTTCATGATCTATGCGAATAGCGTGTACGTCATCCTCTTCGTTTTCTTCAACGAAGGTAGGCACATTCATTGAGAAAGGAGGAGTTTCGGAAATATCAAGGTTCGCATCTTGATTTTCATCACTATCATGCACCTTTCCTTGTATAACCACTGACCACCTTTTATTAGAAGGATCTGTGACATAAAACACTTGTTTTGCTTGAGACGCCATGATGAAAGGTTCATCTGCATAAGCTAGCTTGCTAAGATCAACCGATGTAACTCTGAATTCATCGATTCTTACACCACTGTTGATATCAATCCATTTGCATTAAAATTCAGGAACTTTAAACACAACATAATCAACTTCCCAAATCTCTTCAATCACCCCAAAGTAGGGTGTAGATGCCATAACCGGGTTTTTATCTTTAGCACTAGAGAAGTGCATGGACTCGGCCACAATCATAACCCCACTATTTTGTGTGGTACTACGATCATCCTTTGACTTTGTACAAAAGCAAGTTTTATTAATATCATATCCACTCCAAGTAATTATGTTGCATTTAGGCTCATAGGACAACCACTTAATTGTATTGGAAGCACTATCCTCATTAGAAATTTTTTCTTTAAACCACTCAGAGAAACTCTTATTATGCTCTTTTAACAACCATCTTTCATTCATCTTGGGGTACTTTTTCTTTATGATGCTTTTGTGAGCAGATAAGTAAGGTTGAACTTCATCCGTGTTATTCAATATATACAAATGCGCTTGAAGAACCACATCAATACTTAAGCTCTTGACCTTTAAACCTTGTGTACCCACACCCTCACATCTTCCATCATGACGAGACTTGGGAACCCCTACAGCATCTACTTCTGACAAATAGTTCGAACAAAACTCAATTGCTTCTTCTGCGATGTACCTCTCAACAATTGATGCTTCCGGACGGTTTGGGTTTTTTGTATACCCTTTTAGGATCTTCATGTATCGCTCTGTTGGATACATCCACCGTAAATAAATTGGACCACATAATCTAATCTCCCTTACTAGATGAACAATCAAGTGAACCATAATGTCAAAAAATGAAGGAGGAAAATACATCTCTAATTGGCATAAGATAACTGCAGCCTCATTTTCCAAATTTTCTAGCTTTAATGGATCAATGGCTTTACAACAAATTGCATTGAAAAATAAGCACAACCTAGTTATAGTCTTCCTAACATTGTTAGGCAATATCCCACGAATAGCCACTGGTAGTAGCTGTTGCATTAAGACATGACAGTCATGAGATTTTAATCCAATTAATTTGAGATCTTTACCTGAGACAAGCCTATTGACATTTGATGAGTAACCATGTGGCACTTTAATACTTTGTAAACACTCACAAAAACTTATTTTCTCTTTTTTAGACAGAGTGTAGCAGGCAGGAGGCAAATATATCTTGTTACCTATATGTTGTGGAGTTAACTCTTCTCGTATACCCATCAAACTCAAATCCAGACGAGCATTATAACCATCTTTTGTCTTGCCTTGAATATTGAGAAGTGTTCCGATTAAACTATCACATACATTTTTCTCCACGTGCATCACATCAATACAATGTCTTACATCAAGACTAGACCAATATGGAAGATTGAAGAAAATCGACCTCTTTTTCCATATATTTTTCACAGTAGATTGCTTTTGGTACTTTCCAAAGACGACATTAATGCCTTGTTGTCGTTGATAAACTTCCTCTCCAGTTAAGGGCTTTGGAGCAACACCATGCTCTTGTTCCCCATTGAAAGCTTTCCGCAATCTACGATATGGATGATAACGGTCTAGAAATTTTCGATGCCCGAGATAAACAGTCTTCTTTCCTTTTACAAGTTGATGGTAACATGTGTCTTTTTCACATATAGGACATGCTCTATGCCCTTTAACTTTATAACCAGACAAATTGCCATATGCCGGAAAATCGTTGACGGTGCAAAACAGCATGGCACGCATATTGAACTGTTCACCTGAATACGCATCAAAAACATCCACCCCTTCCTCCCACAACACTTTTAAATCATCAATCAGAGGACTTAGATAAACATCTATGTCATTTCCGGGTTGTTTTGGGCCCGAAATCATCATCGATAACATAATATATTTACGCTTCATGCACAACCTAGGAGATAGGTTGTAGATCATCAGGAGAACAGGCCAACAAGTATGGTTAGTACTTAGATTACCAAACGGATTCATTCCATCAGTTGAAAGTCCAAGTCTAAGGTTTCTCGACTCGTTGCCAAAATTTGGAAACAAAACATCTATTTTCTTCCATTGTAAAGAATCAGCTACATGGCGAATTTTTCCATCGCACTTTCTTTCTTCTGCATGCCATCTAAGATTCTTTGCGTCATTTGCATTAGCGAATAGTCTCTTGAACCTTGAAATTATTGGTAGGTACCATACCACTTTCGCAGGAGGAACCTTTTTTACCACCTCATCATCACTAGAATCACCAGCTTTCTTTTTGTAGCGTGACGCCTTGCACTTTGGACAATGATTATAGTTTACATACTCTTTTCTGTATAATATGCAATGATTAGGGCATGCATGTATCTTTTCATACTCCAAACCCATCGGACACAATATCTTTTTCGCCTCGTAATAACGATTTGGCATTACGTTACCTTCTGGAAGCATTTGTGTCAACAATTCAAGCAATTCGGTAAAACTTTTGTCAGTCCACCCATTATTTGCCTTCAAATTAAACAATTTTAACACGGCTGACAAACGTGTAAAATTTGTGCATCCTGGGTACAAAGGTTTATCCTTGTCACTGCATAAAGTATCATACACATGCGCCTTCTTAAACGAATCTTGTCCAATATCACGCATCATGTCTTCCAGACGATCATCCATTTCTGCACTAACATTATCTCTTTGGGACACTTTTGACTTTGCTACTACCTCACCGTGCCATATCCATTGTGTATAACTTTGACAAATCCCATGACAAATTAGATGATCCATGATTTCTTTCTTATTGAGTTTTGGTTCGTGATTTGCACAACGAACACATGGGCAGAGAAAAAGCAGATGAAGACTTTTTTCAGCATCACTCTTCTTAGAAGGAGCAAGATTTTTTTTAGCATTACTTTCAGCAAGCTCTAGAAATTCCATCACTCCTTGTTCGTACTCGAAACTTATTCGATTGGCTCTCATCCAACTACGATTCATACCTATGTTCCGAAATTATTAATGCATACAGAGTTAAATCATTGGGACGCCTATAATAATCCCTCTTTTGGACATTAGAGAGAACAAAAGTCTCTACGTGTAAACACGTGGCATAAAAGAAGAATTGAGATGTTATAAAGAATGAAAAGAGAACCTGCAATTACGTGGCGGCCGGATGACTCGCGGTTAAGAGAAAAAGAGGGACACAAATCCTGCAAGAAACGAAATATCAATTTTTATTGCCATAGTAAATAAAAAACAATCACTAATTACTAGATTAATTGCTAAGTCAATAAATAAAATCAATAACTAATCACTTTAACATAAATTGGTCATAGATGAACTAGTAGATCATGTATTGGACCATCTACAAAGGTATGTTTCCTTGTAATCTAAGTTTCCTTGTACTGTTTCATTAATATTTCTTCTTTTCTTTATAAATCAAACAAACAAACTGCAGATAAAGTCATACACGTGGATTTAAGAACTGTGTTATGCATGCAACGTAAAAGCAAAACCATGACATGCTATTGTATGCTTCAAGTTTTCAGTCATATTCCTTACATTATTTCTTAACTATGTATTTCATATGTATTTCATAGTTCATCTCTTAAATATTACAATACACATTACATTTTAATAAGCAAATTTATCTATAGAGAGTGAAAGAAGTACTCCAACTCAAATACACCAACAGAAAAGTTATACAACTTTTTGCTTAAGTTATAATAAATAATAATTTCAAACCTACTTAAAAATATATACAACTCAATATAAGAGAGGAAAGAAAATAAATGATATCTAGAGATAGCTATGTTTTAAAAGTAACTTATGTTGTCCACACTATTATTGATACCAGATATTTTGTATAATATCATCTTTTGATTATAAAAAAGTAAAATAAACTAATAAAATAACAACATGTTGAAGTTTAATATATTTATCAAAATCTTAGTCTTTATTACTTTTGGACATATATAAGAATAAATAAATAATTTCTTATATATGTTATAAAACATGTTATATATTATCCATAAAGGAAAAAATTACCAATGCAGAAAAGTTAAATGTAATTTTTTATAAAAAGTAATTAATATTAATATTTTTTAAATTCTAAAAATAATTTTATTTTAAAATATTTTAATTTTATAGGCTAATTATTATTTCTTAATTTAATGTCAAATTTATTTTTGGTTTATATAGTAGTAAATTTTAATTTTTTAATATAATTATTATTATTATTATTAATTTTAATCTATATGAATTGATTTAGTAAATATTTTGTAAGAAAAATGAGTAAAACTGATAAGAAAAGAGTTCAGATTCTAATTGTAAGTGCTAACCACTATTGATTAGTTTAATAAATTGTACAGTAGCATTCTACTCTACAATTTGTTATTTGGTACTCTGATGAAGTTTAAAGAAAGTAAAGGGTCAATCTAGGTGCTTCCGTCCACTGTAATCTTAATAATTCATGTCTCTAAGTTTCAATCTGTGGGCGGTTTGAAAATCAAAATCTTAGTCTTTATTTCATGTTTAGTTTAACATAGTTGTTATTCTTGGGGTAAAGACATAGCCATATCACAAAAGCAAGAGGGACTTTTACGTAATGATTCAGTAAGCTACTGCAAGTGGAATTTTTTTTTTATAATTTTCAATTGATACAGAAAAGCTACTGCAGGTGCCTTACCTATGGACCGGCGCTGCTTAACGTATCCAACTTTAGGCGTCACCAGCAATACCAAACCAATTTCTGTTGTAGTCAACATCTAATTTTACAGAAATATATACAAACTTTAGATATGCTTTGACAACATTTTTTATTGTAACTTACAAAAGGAAGCCCAATTAACTATTTGATTTATGAACAACGAGAGATTTATGTTGATAATAATATGACACTAATCATATATGCTTCTAGGTCTAAAGACCCCAATTTAGATACTAAAATTGAAAAGAATATGATTTATTAAAGAATTTTCATATGAATTACATCCATCATGGAGTACTAGGTAAAATTACTAATGATGGTACTATAAATTGTTTCCAAATTTCTGAAAAGACCATGTAGTGGAGACAGGATCATCTCCAACAAAATTCCCCATGCATATATATAATCCTACTATGAGTTTAAATGAATCTAAAAGAAACAGAATAATTCTACGACTAGTAAAAGTTTGTGTATATAATAAGAATGCAATTTGCCTTAATTTTTTCTCATGCCCCGTATCAGATATCAAATTCTCGTGTCATAGAATCACACGTGCCGGACTCATAAAGCCTTGGACATAACAAGTGAAATATGTGTAGGCTAATTAACTAATTTGTTAACCCTGTTTTGTTCTGCACAAGCTGTTCAACATCTTCTAGCTCCATTTCTTTTACTCGACTCTCATTTTCATTTTGAAACATCATCTCTATCTGCTCCAAAGACTTCCCTTTGGTTTCAGGTACTATTGTGAAAACAAAAATAATGGCAAGGGAAGAAATAGCGGAAAACAGAAAGAACGCTCCAGCGAAAGAAATTTTCCCAGATACAGATAGGAAAGACATGGCAACAATGCCACTGCAGACTCTATTAGCCACAGCTCCAAGGACTCGATTCCTTAAAGTTAACTATTAAACATTGTATCAACCATTTCAACAATTTAATCTCAGACGACAACAACAACAGAATCAACCATTTCAACGATTTAATCTTGAACTAACCCTAACCTTTAACGGATATAAGAATAAAAAATGAAAGAACATAGATAGAAATGAATAAAAATGAAGGAGTATTGAACCTGATAATAATGTCGGATTCAGAACCGTGTTCGCGTGGTGGTATGTCGTTATCGGAAGCGGAACGGCGAATGGCGGAGAGAGAACTGCGAACGGAGGAGGGAGAGAGAGAAATGCGAACGGCGGAGGGAGAGAGAGAACTGCGAACGGCGGAGGGAAAGAGAACAGCGGCGAACGGCGGACAGAGGTAGGGAGAATGGCGAACGAAGGAGGGAGAGAGAACAGCGAAAACGGTTCTTTGTGGGTTTATTAGAAATGAGCAGATTTTGGTAGAAACAGTATTTGAGATTTTGGATTTTAAATTATTACTTTTTAGATTGGTGCATTAATTAACCGATTTAAAAACCAAATTATTATTTTTTTAATTATTACTTTTTTAAATCGGTGGGTTATTTACCCAATGTAAAAACCCTTTCACTATTTTTTTTCAATTTTTTACATCGGTTAATTAATTGGCCCAATGTAAAAAATTTAGTAATTTTTTTTTATTATTTACTTTTTAGATCGGTGGATATGAAAACCGATTTGAAATCCCATTTTTAAAATTTTTTTAATATATTTTTTTAAATCGGTGGGTTATTTACCCGATGTAAAAACCCTTTCACTATTTTTTTTCAATTTTTTACATCGGTTAATTAATTGGCCCGATGTAAAAAATCTAGTAAATTTTTTTTTATTATTTACTTTTTAGATCGGTGGATATGAAAACCAATTTGAAATCCCATTTTTAAAATTTTTTTAATATATTTTTTTAAATCGGTGGGTTATTTACCCGATGTAAAAACCCTTTCACTATTTTTTTTCAATTTTTTACATCGGTTAATTAATTGGCCCGATGTAAAAAATCTAGTAAATTTTTTTTATTATTTACTTTTTAGATCGGTGGATATGAAAACCGATTTGAAATCCCATTTTTAAAATTTTTTTAATATATTTTTTTAAATCGGTGGGTTATTTACCCGATGTAAAAACCCTTTCACTATTTTTTTTCAATTTTTTACATCGGTTAATTAATTGGCCCGATGTAAAAAATCTAGTAAATTTTTTTTTATTATTTACGATACTGCCACCGTGTTTATATTTTTAGATTTTAAATCAGTTCGAGTGAATACCAGATGTAAAATCATTTTTCCAAATGTCTTATTTCTAGTAGTGTTAGATGTAAATATACTCAATATATTTCTTCTCCATCACCAAATTTCATGCTTCTTCGTCAGTAAGCCACAGAGTTAAAAGACTATAAATAAATGACAAATATTTTATGTTTTTTCTTCACCATCCCAAAGTCTTAGGTTTTTTTTATCACTAAGCACCAAACATAATAGAATATAGTAGGTGTAAAAAATTAATTATATTTTATTTTTCAACTCCATCACAAAATTTTTGGTTTATCCCCACTAAAAAACAAAGTTAAAAGACTATAATCCATGATTTATATTTTATATAATATAGGTAAAAATTAAAATTAAATAATCAAGCTCAAATATATATATATATATATATATATATATATATATATATATATATATATATATATATATATATATATATATATATATATATATATATATATATATATATATATATATATATATATATATATATATATATATATATATATATATATTTACCATTTTCACATTGAATTTTGGTAAATTAGATGTAAATATATTCAATATGTTTCTTCTCCATCACCAAATTTCATGTTTCTTCGTCAGTAATCCACAGACTTAAAAGCCTATAAATGAATGAAAAATAAATTATATCTACATGGGTAATCACTAAAATAAAATATTCAATCTCAATGTTATTTGTATTCACCATAATCTCATTGTATTATGGTATAATAGATGTAAAAAAATTCTATGTTTTTCTTCTTCTCCATCACCAAAATTTTGGTTTCTTCACCTCTAAGAAACTAAGTTAAGAGACTACAAATGAATGACCCATAATTTATACATATGCACAACAATAAAAATTAAATAATCAAGCTTAATATTGTTCATATTCATCGTATTCACATTGACTTATGGTATATTACATCTAAAAATATTCAATATTTTTCTTCACCATCCCAAAGTTTTAGGTTTCTTTATCACTATGCAACAAACATAATAGACTATAGTAGACGTAAAAAATTAATTATATTTTATTCTTCTTTTCCATCAGAAAATTTTAGGTTTTTCCCCACTAAAAAACCATGTTAAAAGAATATAATCCATGACATATATTTTATATAATATAGGTAAAAATTAAAATTAAATAATGAAGCTCAAATTAATTTATGTTTTCCTTTTTCACATTGAATTATGGTAAGTTAGATGTAAATATATTCAATATGTTTCTTCTCAATCACCAAATTTCATGCTTCTTCGTCCGTAAGCCACAGAGTTAAAAGACTATAAATAAATGACAAATATTTTAGGTTTTTTCTTCACCATCCCAAAGTCTTATGTTTTTTTTTATGACTAAGCACCAAACATAATTGACTATAGTAGGTATAAAAGTTTAATTATATTTTATTTTTAAACTCCATCACAAAATTTTAGGTTTATCCCCACCAAAAAACAAAGTTAAAAGACTATAATCCATGACTTATATTTTATATAATATAGGTGAAAATTAAAATTAAATACTCAGGCTCAAATTTATTTATATTTACCATTTTCACATTGAAATATGGTAATTAGATTTAAATATATTCAACATGTTTCTTCTCCATCTCCAAATTTCACGCTTCTTCGTCAGTAAGCCACAGAGTTAAAAGACTATAAATAAATGACAAATAATTTAGGTTTTTTCTTCACCATCCCAAAGTCTTATGTTTTTTTATGACTAAGCACCAAACATAATAGACTATAGTAGGTATAAAAAATAAATTATATTTTATTTTTAAACTCCATCACAAAATTTTAGGTTTATCCCCACCAAAAAACAAAGTTAAAAGACTATAATCCATGATTTATATTTTATATAATATAGGTAAAAATTAAAATTAAATAATCATACTCAAATTTGTTTATATTTACCATTTTCACATTGAAATATGGTAATTAGATGTAAATATATTCAATATATTTCTTCTCCATCACCAAATTTCATGCTTCTTCGTCAGTAAGCCACAGAGTTAAAAGACTATAAATAAATGACAAATATTTTATGTTTTTTCTTCACCATCCCAAAGTCTTAGGTTTTTTTTATCACTAAGCACCAAACATAATAGAATATAGTAGGTGTAAAAAATTAATTATATTTTATTTTTCAACTCCATCACAAAATTTTTGGTTTATCCCCACTAAAAAACAAAGTTAAAAGACTATAATCCATGATTTATATTTTATATAATATAGGTAAAAATTAAAATTAAATAATCAAGCTCAAATATATATATATATATATTTACCATTTTCACATTGAATTTTGGTAAATTAGATGTAAATATATTCAATATGTTTCTTCTCCATCACCAAATTTCATGTTTCTTCGTCAGTAATCCACAGACTTAAAAGCCTATAAATGAATGAAAAATAAATTATATCTACATGGGTAATCACTAAAATAAAATATTCAATCTCAATGTTATTTGTATTCACCATAATCTCATTGTATTATGGTATAATAGATGTAAAAAAATTCTATGTTTTTCTTCTTCTCCATCACCAAAATTTTGGTTTCTTCACCTCTAGGAAACTAAGTTAAGAGACTACAAATGAATGACCCATAATTTATACATATGCACAACAATAAAATTTAAATAATCAAGCTTAATATTGTTCATATTCATCGTATTCACATTGACTTATGGTATATTACATCTAAAAATATTCAATATTTTTCTTCACCATCCCAAAGTTTTAGGTTTCTTTATCACTATGCAACAAACATAATAGACTATAGTAGACGTAAAAAATTAATTATATTTTATTCTTCTTTTCCATCAGAAAATTTTAGGTTTTTCCCCACTAAAAAACCATGTTAAAAGAATATAATCCATGACATATATTTTATATAATATAGGTAAAAATTAAAATTAAATAATGAAGCTCAAATTAATTTATGTTTTCCTTTTTCACATTGAATTATGGTAAGTTAGATGTAAATATATTCAATATGTTTCTTCTCCATCACCAAATTTCATGCTTCTTCGTCCGTAAGCCACAGAGTTAAAAGACTATAAATAAATGACAAATATTTTAGGTTTTTTCTTCACCATCCCAAAGTCTTATGTTTTTTTTTATGACTAAGCACCAAACATAATTGACTATAGTAGGTATAAAAGTTTAATTATATTTTATTTTTAAACTCCATCACAAAAGTTTAGGTTTATCCCCACCAAAAAACAAAGTTAAAAGACTATAATCCATGACTTATATTTTATATAATATAGGTGAAAATTAAAATTAAATACTCAGGCTCAAATTTATTTATATTTACCATTTTCACATTGAAATATGGTAATTAGATTTAAATATATTCAACATGTTTCTTCTCCATCTCCAAATTTCACGCTTCTTCGTCAGTAAGCCACAGAGTTAAAAGACTATAAATAAATGACAAATAATTTAGGTTTTTTCTTCACCATCCCAAAGTCTTATGTTTTTTTATAACTAAGCACCAAACATAATAGACTATAGTAGGTATAAAAAATTAATTATATTTTATTTTTAAACTCCATCACAAAATTTTAGGTTTATCCCCACCAAAAAACAAAGTTAAAAGACTATAATCCATGATTTATATTTTATATAATATAGGTAAAAATTAAAATTAAATAATCATACTCAAATTTGTTTATATTTACCATTTTCACATTGAAATATGGTAATTAGATGTAAATATATTCAATATATTTCTTCTCCATCACCAAATTTCATGCTTCTTCGTCAGTAAGCCACAGAGTTAAAAGACTATAAATAAATGACAAATATTTTATGTTTTTTCTTCACCATCCCAAAGTCTTAGGTTTTTTTTATCACTAAGCACCAAACATAATAGAATATAGTAGGTGTAAAAAATTAATTATATTTTATTTTTCAACTCCATCACAAAATATTTGGTTTATCCCCACTAAAAAACAAAGTTAAAAGACTATAATCCATGATTTATATTTTATATAATATAGGTAAAAATTAAAATTAAATAATCAAGATCAAATATATATATATATATATATATATTTACCATTTTCACATTGAATTTTGGTAAATTAGATGTAAATATATTCAATATGTTTCTTCTCCATCACCAAATTTCATGTTTCTTTGTCAGTAATCCACAGACTTAAAAGCCTATAAATGAATGAAAAATAAATTATATCTACATGGGTAATCACTAAAATAAAATATTCAATCTCAATGTTATTTGTATTCACCATAATCTCATTGTATTATGGTATAATAGATGTAAAAAAATTCTATGTTTTTCTTCTTCTCCATCACCAAAATTTTGGTTTCTTCACCTCTAAGAAACTAAGTTAAGAGACTACAAATGAATGACCCATAATTTATACATATGCACAACAATAAAAATTAAATAATCAAGCTTAATATTGTTCATATTCATCGTATTCACATTGACTTATGGTATATTACATCTAAAAATATTCAATATTTTTCTTCACCATCCCAAAGTTTTAGGTTTCTTTATCACTATGCAACAAACATAATAGACTATAGTAGACGTAAAAAATTAATTATATTTTATTCTTTTTTTCCATCAGAAAATTTTAGGTTTTTCCCCACTAAAAAACCATGTTAAAAGAATATAATCCATGACATATATTTTATATAATATAGGTAAAAATTAAAATTAAATAATGAAGCTCAAATTAATCTATGTTTTCCTTTTTCACATTTAATTATGGTAAGTTATATGTAAATATATTCAATATGTTTCTTCTCCATCACCAAATTTCATGCTTCTTCGTCCGTAAGCCACAGAGTTAAAAGACTATAAATAAATGACAAATATTTTAGGTTTTTTCTTCACCATCCCAAAGTCTTATGTTTTTTTTATGACTAAGCACCAAACATAATTGACTATAGTAGGTATAAAAGTTTAATTATATTTTATTTTTAAACTCCATCACAAAATTTTAGGTTTATCCCCACCAAAAAACAAAGTTAAAAGACTATAATCCATGACTTATATTTTATATAATATAGGTGAAAATTAAAATTAAATACTCAAGCTCAAATTTATTTATATTTACCATTTTCACATTGAAATATTGTAATTAGATTTAAATATATTCAACATGTTTCTTCTCCATCTCCAAATTTCACGCTTCTTCGTCAGTAAGCCACAGAGTTAAAAGACTATAAATAAATGACAAATAATTTAGGTTTTTTCTTCACCATCCCAAAGTCTTATGTTTTTTTATGACTAAGCACCAAACATAATAGACTATAGTAGGTATAAAAAATAAATTATATTTTATTTTTAAACTCCATCACAAAATTTTAGGTTTATCCCCACCAAAAAACAAAGTTAAAAGACTATAATCCATGATTTATATTTTATATAATATAGGTAAAAATTAAAATTAAATAATCATACTCAAATTTGTTTATATTTACCATTTTCACATTGAAATATGGTAATTAGATGTAAATATATTCAATATATTTCTTCTCCATCACCAAATTTCATGCTTCTTCGTCAGTAAGCCACAGAGTTAAAAGACTATAAATAAATGACAAATATTTTATGTTTTTTCTTCACCATCCCAAAGTCTTAGGTTTTTTTTATCACTAAGCACCAAACATAATAGAATATAGTAGGTGTAAAAAATTAATTATATTTTATTTTTCAACTCCATCACAAAATTTTTGGTTTATCCCCACTAAAAAACAAAGTTAAAAGACTATAATCCATGATTTATATTTTATATAATATAGGTAAAAATTAAAATTAAATAATCAAGCTCAAATATATATATATATATATATATATATATATATATATATATTTACCATTTTCACATTGAATTTTGGTAAATTAGATGTAAATATATTCAATATGTTTCTTCTCCATCACCAAATTTCATGTTTCTTCGTCAGTAATCCACAGACTTAAAAGCCTATAAATGAATGAAAAATAAATTATATCTACATGGGTAATCACTAAAATAAAATATTCAATCTCAATGTTATTTGTATTCACCATAATCTCATTGTATTATGGTATAATAGATGTAAAAAAATTCTATGTTTTTCTTCTTCTCCATCACCAAAATTTTGGTTTCTTCACCTCTAAGAAACTAAGTTAAGAGACTACAAATGAATGACCCATAATTTATACATATGCACAACAATAAAATTTAAATAATCAAGCTTAATATTGTTCATATTCATCGTATTCACATTGACTTATGGTATATTACATCTAAAAATATTCAATATTTTTCTTCACCATCCCAAAGTTTTAGGTTTCTTTATCACTATGCAACAAACATAATAGACTATAGTAGACGTAAAAAATTAATTATATTTTATTCTTCTTTTCCATCAGAAAATTTTAGGTTTTTCCCCACTAAAAAACCATGTTAAAAGAATATAATCCATGACATATATTTTATATAATATAGGTAAAAATTAAAATTAAATAATGAAGCTCAAATTAATTTATGTTTTCCTTTTTCACATTGAATTATGGTAAGTTAGATGTAAATATATTCAATATGTTTCTTCTCCATCACCAAATTTCATGCTTCTTCGTCCGTAAGCCACAGAGTTAAAAGACTATAAATAAATGACAAATATTTTAGGTTTTTTCTTCACCATCCCAAAGTCTTATGTTTTTTTTTATGACTAAGCACCAAACATAATTGACTATAGTAGGTATAAAAGTTTAATTATATTTTATTTTTAAACTCCATCACAAAAGTTTAGGTTTATCCCCACCAAAAAACAAAGTTAAAAGACTATAATCCATGACTTATATTTTATATAATATAGGTGAAAATTAAAATTAAATACTCAGGCTCAAATTTATTTATATTTACCATTTTCACATTGAAATATGGTAATTAGATTTAAATATATTCAACATGTTTCTTCTCCATCTCCAAATTTCACGCTTCTTCGTCAGTAAGCCACAGAGTTAAAAGACTATAAATAAATGACAAATAATTTAGGTTTTTTCTTCACCATCCCAAAGTCTTATGTTTTTTTATAACTAAGCACCAAACATAATAGACTATAGTAGGTATAAAAAATTAATTATATTTTATTTTTAAACTCCATCACAAAATTTTAGGTTTATCCCCACCAAAAAACAAAGTTAAAAGACTATAATCCATGATTTATATTTTATATAATATAGGTAAAAATTAAAATTAAATAATCATACTCAAATTTGTTTATATTTACCATTTTCACATTGAAATATGATAATTAGATGTAAATATATTCAATATATTTCTTCTCCATCACCAAATTTCATGCTTCTTCGTCAGTAAGCCACAGAGTTAAAAGACTATAAATAAATGACAAATATTTTATGTTTTTTCTTCACCATCCCAAAGTCTTAGGTTTTTTTTATCACTAAGCACCAAACATAATAGAATATAGTAGGTGTAAAAAATTAATTATATTTTATTTTTCAACTCCATCACAAAATATTTGGTTTATCCCCACTAAAAAACAAAGTTAAAAGACTATAATCCATGATTTATATTTTATATAATATAGGTAAAAATTAAAATTAAATAATCAAGATCAAATATATATATATATATATATATATATATTTACCATTTTCACATTGAATTTTGGTAAATTAGATGTAAATATATTCAATTTGTTTCTTCTCCATCACCAAATTTCATGTTTCTTCGTCAGTAAATCACAGACTTAAAAGCCTATAAATGAATGAAAAATAAATTATATCTACATGGGTAATCACTAAAATAAAATATTCAATCTCAATGTTATTTGTATTCACCATAATCTCATTGTATTATGGTATAATAGATGTAAAAAAATTCTAGGTTTTTCTTCTTCTCCATCACCAAAATTTTGGTTTCTTCACCTCTAAGAAACTAAGTTAAGAGACTACAAATGAATGACCCATAATTTATACATATGCACAACAATAAAAATTAAATAATCAAGCTTAATATTGTTCATATTCATCGTATTCACATTGACTTATGGTATATTACATCTAAAAATATTCAATATTTTTCTTCACCATCCCAAAGTTTTAGGTTTCTTTATCACTATGCAACAAACATAATAGACTAAAGTAGACGTAAAATATTAATTATATTTTATTCTTCTTTTCCATCAGAAAATTTTAGGTTTTTCCCCACTAAAAAACCATGTAAAAGAATATAATCCATGACATATATTTTATATAATATAGGTAAAAATTAAAATTAAATAATGAAGCTCAAATTAATTTATGTTTTCCTTTTTCACATTGAATTATGGTAAGTTAGATGTAAATATATTCAATATGTTTCTTCTCCATCACCAAATTTCATGCTTCTTCGTCCGTAAGCCACAGAGTTAAAAGACTATAAATAAATGACAAATATTTTAGGTTTTTTCTTCACCATCCCAAAGTCTTATGTTTTTTTTATGACTAAGCACCAAACATAATTGACTATAGTAGGTATAAAAGTTTAATTATATTTTATTTTTAAACTCCATCACAAAATTTTAGGTTTATCCCCACCAAAAAACAAAGTTAAAACACTATAATCCATGATTTATATTTTATATAATATAGGTAAAAATTAAAATTAAATAATCAGACTCAAATTTGTTTATATTTACCATAATCACATTGAAATATGGTAATTAGATGTAAATATATTCAATATATTTCTTCTCCATCACCAAATTTCATGCTTCTTCGTCAGTAAGCCACAGAGTTAAAAGACTATAAATAAATGACAAATATTTTATTTTTTTTTCTTCACCATCCCAAAGTCTTAGGTTTTTTTTATCACTAAGCACCAAACATAATAGAATATAGTAGGTGTAAAAAATTAATTATATTTTATTTTTCAACTCCATCACAAAATTTTTGGTTTATCCCCACTAAAAAACAAAGTTAAAAGACTATAATCCATGATTTATATTTTATATAATATATGTAAAAATTAAAATTAAATAATCAAGCTCAAATATATATATATATTTACCATTTTCAAATTGAATTTTGGTAAATTAGATGTAAATATATTCAATATGTTTCTTCTCCATCACCAAATTTCATGTTTCTTCGTCAGTAATCCACAGACTTAAAAGCCTATAAATGAATGACAAATAAATTATATCTACATGGGTAATCACTAAAATAAAATATTCAATCTCAATGTTATTTGTATTCACCATAATCTCATTGTATTATGGTATAATAGATGTAAAAAAATTCTATGTTTTTCTTCTTCTCCATCACCAAAATTTTGGTTTCTTCACCTCTAAGAAACTAAGTTAAGAGTCTACAAATGAATGACCCATAATTTATACATATGCACAACAATAAAAATTAAATAATCAAGCTTAATATTGTTCATATTCATCGTATTCACATTGACTTATGGTATATTACATCTAAAAATATTCAATATTTTTCTTCACCATCCCAAAGTTTTAGGTTTCTTTATCACTATGCAACAAACATAATAGACTATAGTAGACGTAAAAAATTAATTATATTTTATTCTTCTTTTCCATCAGAAAATTTTAGGTTTTTCCCCACTAAAAAACCATGTTAAAAGACTATAATCCATGACATATATTTTATATAATATAGGTAAAAATTAAAATTAAATAATGAAGCTCAAACTAATTTATGTTTTCCTTTTTCACATTGAATTATGGTAAGTTAGATGTAAATATATTCAATATGTTTCTTCTCCATCACCAAATTTCATGCTTCTTCGTCCGTAAGCCACAGAGTTAAAAGACTATAAATAAATGACAAAGATTTTAGGTTTTTTCTTCACCATCCCAAAGTCTTATGTTTTTTTTTATGACTAAGCACCAAACATAATTGACTATAGTAGGTATAAAAAATACATTATATTTTATTTTTAAACTCCATCACAAAATTTTAGGTTTATCCCCACCAAAAAACAAAGTTAAAAGACTATAATCCATGACTTATATTTTATTTAATAGAGGTGAAAATTAAAATTAAATAATCAGGCTCAAATTTATTTATATTTACCATTTTCACATTGAAATATGGTAATTAGATGTAAATATATTCAATATGTTTCTTCTCCATCACCAAATTTCATGCTTCTTCGTCAGTAAGCCATAGAGTTAAAAGACTATAAATAAATGACAAATAATTTAGGTTTTTTCTTCACCATACCAAAGTCTTATGTTTGTTTATGACTAAGCACCAAACATAATAGACTATAGTAGGTATAAAAAATTAATTATATTTTATTTTTAAACTCCATCACAAAATTTTTGGTTTATCCCCACCAAAAAACAAAGTTAAAAGATTATAATCCATGATTTATATTTTATATAATATATGTAAAAATTAAAATTAAATAATAAAACTCAAATTTTCTTATATTTACCATTTTCACATTGAAATATGGTAATTAGATATAAATATATTCAATATATTTCTTCTCCATCACCAAATTTCATGCTTCTTCGTCAGTAAGCCACAGCGTTAAAAGACTATAAATAAATGACAAATATTTTAGGTTTTTTCTTTACCATCCCAAAGTCTTAGGTTTTTTTTATCACTAAGCACCAAACATAATAGAATATAGTAGGTGTAAAAAATTAATTACATTTTATTTTTCAACTCCATCACAAAATTTTTGGTTTATCCCCACTAAAAAACAAAGTTAAAAGACTATAATCCATGACTTATTTTTTATATAATATAGGTAAAAATTAAAATTAAATAATTAAGCTCAAATATATATATATATATATATGTATATATATATATATATATGTATATATATATATATATATGTATATATATATATATATATATATATATATATATATATATATATATATATATATATATATATATATATATATATATTTACCATTTTCACATTGAATTTTGGTAAATTAGATGTAAATATATTCAATATGTTTCTTCTCCATCACCAAATTTCATGTTTCTTCGTCAGTAAGCCACAGAGTTAAAAGCCTATAAATGAATGACAAATAAATTATATCTAGATGGGTAATCACTAAAATAAAATATTCAATCTCAATGTTATTTGTATTCACCATAATCTTATTGTATTATGGTATAATAGATGTAAAACGTTTCTATGTTTTTTTTCTTCTCCATCACCAAAATTTTTGTTTCTTCACCTCTAAGAAACTAAGTTAAGAGACTAAAAATTTATGACCCATAATTTATACATATGCACAACAATAAAAATTAAATAATCAAGCTCAATATTGTTCATATTCATCGTATTCACATTGACTTATGGTATATTACATCTAAAAATATTCAATGTTTTCCTTCACCATCCCAAAGTTTTAGGTTTCTTTATCACTAAGCAACAAACATAATAGAATATACTAGATGTAAAAAATTAATTATATTTTATTCTTCTTTTTCGTCAAAAAATTTTGAGGATTTTCCCCAATAAAAAACCATGTTAAAAGACTATAATCCATAACATATATTTTATATAATATAGGTCAAAATTAAAATTAAATAATGAAGCTCAAATTAATTTATGTTTTCCTTTTTCACATTGAATTATGGTAAATTAGATTTGAATATATTCAATATGTTTCTTCTCCATCACCAAATTTCATGCTTCTTCATCTGTAAGCCACAAAGTTAAAAGACTATAAATAAATGACAAATATTTTTGGTTTTTTCTTCACCATCCCAAAGTCTTATGTTTTTTTTATGACTAAGCACCAAACAAATTAACTATACTATGTATAAAAAATTAATAATATTTTATTTTTAAACTCCATCACAAAATTTTAGGTTTATCCCCCCCAAAAAACAAAGTTAAAAGACTATAATTCATGACTTATATTTTATATAGTATAGGTAAAAATTAAAATTAAATAATCAGGCTCAAATTTATTTATATTTACCATTTTCACATTGAAATATGGTAATTAGATGTAAATATATTCAATATGTTTCTTCTCCATCACCAAATTTCACGCTTCTTCGTTAATAAACCACAGAGTTAAACGACTATAAGTAAATGACAAATATTTTAGGTTTTTTCTTCACCATCCCAAAGTCTTATGTTTTTTTATGACTAAGCACCAAACATAATAGACTATAGTAGGTATAAAAAATTAATTATATTTTATTTTTAAACTCCATCAGAAAATTTTAGGTTTATCCCCACCAAAAAACAAAGTTAAAAGACTATAATCCATGACTTATATTTTATATAATATAGGTAAAAATTAAAATTAAATAATCAGGCTCAAATTTATTTATATTTACCATTTTCACATTGAAATATGGTAATTAGATGTAAATATATTCAATATGTTTCTTCTCCATCAACAAATTTCATGCTTCTTCGTGAGTAAGCCACTGAGTTAAAAGACTATAAATAAATGACAAATATTTTAGGTTTTTTCTTCACCATCCCAAAGTCTTATGTTTTTTTATGACTAAGCACCAAACATAATAGAATATAGTAGGTATAAAAAAATAATTATATTTTATTTTTCAACTCCATCACAAAATTTTTGGTTTATCCCCACCAAAAAACAAAGTTAAAAGACTATAATCCATGACTTATATTTTATATAATATATGTAAAAATTAAAATTAAATAATCAAGCTCAAATACATATATATTTTCCATTTTCACATTGAATTTTGGTAAATTAGATGTAAATATATTCAATATCTTTCTTCTCCATCACCAAATTTCATGTTTCTTCGTCAGTAAGCCACAGAGTTAAAAGCCTATAAATGAATGACAAATAAATTATATCTACATGGGTAAACACTAAAATAAAATATTCAATCTCAATATTATTTGTACTCACCATAATCTCATTGTATTATGGTATAATAGATGTAAAAAATTTCTATGTTTTTCTTCTTCTCCATCACCAAAAATTTTGGTTTCTTCACCTCTAAGAAACTAAGTTAAGAGACTACAAATGAATGACCCATAATTTATACATATGCACAACAATAAAAATTAAATAATCAAGCACAATATTGTTCATATTCAACGTATTCACATTGACTTATGGTATATTACATCTAAAAATATTCAATATTTTTCTTCACCATCCCAAAGTCTTAGGTTTCTTTATCACTAAGTGTCGCTACTGCGAAAATCGGTGCCGGCTGACAGAAGAGTCGCCACCGTGCGTTATTTATCCCAACGGAGGGAAAGGAAACGCTCGAAGTAAACCTCGCAAAAAACGGGGAAAGGTATGGTCATCGCAACCAAAACCTGGGTTCGGGAGTCGGTTACGCAAGGGGAAGGTATTAGCACCCCTCACGTCCGTCGTACTCGACGGGATCCACGCTTGCTTGGGTTGTCTAAAGGATGCAAAAACAATCTATCTACGGCTGCTAAATCTAAACGGAAGGGAACTGACTCGATAGAGCGTCGCACTCTATGCCTACGTATTCTCAAGAGAGAAAGTCAGAGTCAACGTAGTTCGGGACTACGGGAAAATTGGCTCGCCAAGACCTCGCGTCTTGTGCCTACGTACTTCCACTGCATGGAAGATCAGAGCTTTACGTAGTTCAGACTAACTACGGCTAAACAAACATTCTCACACAGTAGTGAGAAAAACAACTGGTTTCACAGGGTCGGGAACCTATGGGCAAAACTATGGCTTGGTCTCAAATGCACTTGGGCAAGAGAGAAAAAGGGTTACAATTAATCGTCAGCGGGAAAGTCTCGATCGCACAGCCGCGAGAGAACAGAAAGTCAGTCGTTAGTGTGCTCGCTAGGATGTCGCATCCTATGCCTACATATCCTCGTCTGGTACGAGAAATCTGAGCAGCTGTAGTTCGGCTACTTCAGGACCACAGCTCAAATCTCGTTTTATTAATCTCTGAAAAATGATTACAATGATTGCATACTGAAAATAAATCTCCTAGGAAAGACTATCCTATCCTATCCTGAAAAATCGAATGGAAAATAGCCCCCTAACAAGTGGACGTCTAAACTATCCTAAAATGGTAAAATAATCTCTATGAAAAAAATACACTCTAAAAAATATTAAGTCTACTTTAATATTTTTTCTCTTTTCCTTCTTTTCTTTTCAACTATTTTCCCACATATTTCTCTTTATTTTTCTTTTTTTCTCTTTTCTCTTCTCAATATTTTTTCAAATATTTTTCTCCATATTTTTCATTATTTTTTCTATATTCTTTTCCTTCTTCTTTTTTTTTCAATATTCTTTCTATCTTTTTTTCAACAATTCTTTTATATTCTTTTTCAACAATTCTTTTATATTCTTTTTCTCTATTTTTTTCAATATTCTTTCTATCTTTTTTTCAACAATTCTTTTATATTCTTTTTCAACAATTCTTTTATATTCTTTTTCTCTATTTTTAAAATCTCAAAATAAAAGAGGATAATAAAAGAATAAAGAAAAATACAAAAGAGGGGAGGGGGGTACCCAGCCCAACTGGGAGGTTATACAAGCAAAACAAAAAACAAATGAATTGGGCCCAGCCCAGGTCCCTTATTAGCCAAAAACGTGGGAGGGGGTGCTGAATGTGAATGGAAGGGGTAGCCATCAGCAAAAACTCGTATTGGGCCCAGCCCATTCACAGCCAAAAACGAGGGGGTGTGGATGGTGTCTCCAAAAATTTGATTGGGCCTGGCCCAATCCGTCCTTCTCCTTCCTCACTCTCTCAGCTTCCTATCTGAAACCCTAAAAACTTCTTCTCAGCTGCTGCCGCCGTCTTCCCTTCCTCACCCTCGTTCTCTCTCGTTCCACCACCTCCGCCAGTACTTCGTTCTCAGCCTTCACGTCTCAAACTCCCTATTGCTCAGCTATTCTTCCACCATCATCTCCTGCAAACAAGCCTCAAACATTGAATCATCAAGATCACGGCATTCGCAGTTTCTCATTCTGAGTAAGCTTCGAAGCTTCGAAGCTCTGACGACCATCCATGGTGTTCATTATAGATCTGGAGATTTGCGAAAGAACAACAGAAGTATCAGATGAAGTTCTTGCATGTTCTTCTGGGAAATTGTTCTTTGTCCATTTCTGGGGATGATGACGAACGTGAAGATCTGATGAAACTTCTTGCATGTTCTTGAAGTTGGAACAATGATCTGAGATGGTGTCCTCGTTGAGTATTCTGATGAATATTCTTCAAGTTCTCTGGGAAACGGCTTGAAGGTTCGCCAATCTTGAACGAAAGAGGATTCTGGTAATGATATTGATGAAACTGGTGCACGAACTGGAGAAGGAACCGTAAATTCATGACCCTATGATCTTCATCAAGAATCTGGAAAACAGTGGAGATTGATGCCTGTTCTGGTGATCTGGAGAAAGGCTAATGAAATTTCCAGATGATGAAGATCCTGAAGATCTTGTTGAAGATTTCTGGGAAACGTATGAAGAACACACGAAGTTTTTTGGAGGATCTTGAATCGTTCATGAATCACTTTCTGGAAAACGATGAACATCCGTGGCTGTTCTTAAAGATCTTGAACGGAACCTGGGACTGGATCTAGATGTTGTTTTAATGATTTCTTGATGAGAGTGATGAAGATTGGACGAGTTCTGGAAATTTTTGGGTGAATTTGATTTCTCCGGCGGTAGTTGCGGTGGCCGGAGTAGGTTAGGTGACCGGAAGTTTCTGGGTCTTAGGTGATGAAGGTTAGAGGAGGAGGATGAAGATGGAGGTTTCTGGGTTTTTCGTGTTTCTGGTGACATTCACGGTGGCCGCCGGCCATGCATGCCGGCCGGTGGGGTTTCAGGCGAGGAGCTGGTGGTGTGACGCGTGGGGGAGGTAATGGAGGAGTTTGGTGCATGGCTTCCACGTGGCCATGGCGTGGCAGGGAGAGAGAGACTGAGGGCGTGAGGTGGCGTGGCCTGATGAAGTAACGTGGGTCCATCCCATTTGCTACACGTGGCGCTGAGACTTTTAAAGGCTGAGAAATTCTCTGGATTGTTCTAGATCTTTCTGGACGTGGCTGGAAACTGCTGGACATTACTGGATTTCTGGACTGAAGATTCTGGACAAAAAATGCATTGGGCCTGAATTGAAATGGAGCCCACACGAAAAAATGATAAGAAATCCAGAAAATCTGCATAATAATGGATTAAAACAATATTAACACTAATTGAGAGCTGCCTAATTAACTATCTAACTAAACTGAACGTTAAAACTACTCTAATTAATTTCTATAAATCCTAATAAACCCACTAATCCAAAAACTCTAATAATCCTATATTAAATCCTAAAAAACTATATTATTTAAAAGAAACTATATTAAATGCTAAAACCCTATTTTTTTAATAAGAGAAAATCTATTAAAAGAAAACTCTATATTATTCTATAATATCTAATAAAGACTATTAAAATAAAAAATCTACTTATTTCTATATAAAAAAAACTATTAAATTCTATACTATTTATACTATTTAAAAGAAAATATTCAAAAATCAATTAATATTCTAAAAAATTCTATACAATCTTAAAAAATCTATTAACTCCTAAAATGATTAAAAATCTATTTAAAAAGAATTAAAACTAAAAAAAAAATCCTATTAATATTCTAAAAATGAAAAATGCTATTTAAACCCTAAAAATGACCAATAAAATCCAGAAAAATCACAATAATTCCCAGAGGAACAAAATAAGCACCGAACGACACAGAACACCGTGAGAGCGCACCAAAATAGCCGGTAAAAATAAATGGGCACCGAAATATCCCAAAATACGATTCTATCTATCCAAACTAATTAAAAACACCTGAAACGTGAGACGAGAGCTGTGATCCCGATAAAATCAAGACGAAAATGAAAAATGCACTGTATGCGATATGCAGATGCGAATGCGATTATGCGTCGAAACATAGAGCCAGATACGAGACCCGGTTGGTCAAATTTTGGGGTGCAACACTAAGCAACAAACATACTAGACTATAGTAGATGTTAAAAATTAATTATATTTTATTCTTCTTTTCCATCAGAAAATTTTAGGTTTGTCACCACTAAAAAATCATGTTAAAAGACTATAATCCATGACATATATTTTATATAATATAGGTAAAAATTAAAATTAAATAATGAAGCTCAAATTAATTTATGTTTTCCTTTTTCACATTGATTTATAGTAAATTAGATGTAAATATATTCAATATGTTTCTTCTTCATCACCAAATTTCATGCTTCTTCGTCAGTAAGCCACATAGTTAAAAGACTATAAATAAATGACAAATATTTTAGGTTTTTTCTTCACCATCCCAAAGTCTTAGGTTTTTTTTATCACTAAGCACCAAACATAATAGAATATAGTAGGTGTAAAAACTTAATTATATTTTATTTTTCAACTCCATCACAAAATTTTTGGTTTATCCCCACTAAAAAACAAAGTCAAAAGACTATAATCCATGACTTATATTTTATATAATATAGGTAAAAATTAAATTTAAATAATCAAGCTCAAATATATATATATATATATATATATATATATATATATATATATATATATATATATATATATATATATATATATATATATATATATATATATATATATATATATATATATATAATATATATATATTCTCCATTTTCACATTGAATTTTGGTAAATTAGATGTAAATATATTCAATATGTTTCTTCTCCATCACCAAATTTCATGTTTCTTCGTCAGTAAGCCACAGAGTTAAAAGCCTATAAATGAATGACAAATAAATTATATCTACATGGGTAATCACTAAAATAAAATATTCAATCCCAATGTTATTTGTATTCACCATAATCTCATTGTATTATGGTATAATAGATTTAAAAAATTTCTATGTTTTTCTTCTTCTCCATCACCAAAATTTTGGTTTCTTCACCTCTAGGAAACTAAGTTAAGAGACTACAAATGAATGACCCATAATTTATACATATGCACAACAACAAAAGTTAAATAATCAAGCTCAATATTGTTCATATTTATCGTATTCACATTGACTTATGGTATATTACATCTTAAAATATTCAATATTTTTCTTCACCATCCCAAAGTTTTAGGTTTCTTTATCAATGAGCAAAAATCATAATAGACTATAGTAGATGTAAAAAATTAATTATATTTTATTCTTCTTTTCCATCATTAATTTTTAGGTTTTTCCCCAGTAAAAAACCATGTTAAAAGACTAAAATCCATGACATATATTTTATATAATATAGGTAAAAATCAAAATTAAATAATCAAGTCTAAATTAATTTATATTTTCCTTTTTCACATTGAATTATGGTAAATTAGATGTAAATATCTTCAATATGTTTCTTCTCCATCACCAAATTTCATGCTTCTTCGTCCTTAAGACACAGAGTTAAAAGACTATAAATAAATGACAAATATTTTAGGTTTTTTCTTCACCATCCCAAAGTCTTATGCTTTTTTTATATGACTAAGCACCAAACATAATAGACTATAGTAGGTATAAGAAATTAATTATATTTTATTTTTAAACTCCATCACAAAAGTTTAGGTTTATCCCCACCAAAAAACAAAGTTAAAAGACTATAATCCATGACTTATATTTTATATAATATAGGTAAAAATTAAAATTAAATAATCAGACTCAAATTTATTTATATTTACCATTTTCACATTGAAATATGGTGATTAGAGGTAAATATATTCAATATGTTTCTTCTCCATCACCAAATTTCATGCTTCTTCGTCAGTAAGCCACAGAGTTAAAAGACTATAAATAAATGACAAATATTTTATGTTTTTTATTCACCATCCCAAAGTCTTATGTTTTTTTATGACTAAGCACCAAACATAATAGACTATAGTAGGTATAAAAAATTAATTATATTTTATTTTTAAACTCCATCACAAAATTTTAGGTTTATCCCCACCAAAAAACAAAGTTAAAAGACTATAATCCATGATTTATATTTTATATAATATAGGTAAAAATAAACTTAAATAATCAGGCTCAAATTTGTTTATATTTACCATTTTCACATTGAAATATGGTAATTAGATGTAAATATATTCAATATATTTCTTCTCCATCACAAAATTTCATGCTTCTTCGTCAGTAAGCCACAGAGTTAACAGACTATAAATAAATGACAAATATTTTAGGTTTTTTCTTCACCATCCCAAAGTCTTAGGTTTTTTTTAATCACTGAGCACCAAACATTATAGAATATAGTAGGTGTAAAAAATTAATTATATTTTATTTTTCAACTCCATCACAAAAATTTTGGTTTATCCCCACTAAAAACAAAGTTAAAAGACTATAATCAATGACTTATATTTTATATAATATAGGTAAAAAATAAAATTAAATAATCAAGCTCAAATATATATATATATATATATATATATATATATATATATATATAAATATATATATATATATATATATATATATATATATATATATATATATATATATATATATATATATATATATATATATATATATTTTACCATTTTCACATTTAATTTTGGTAAATTAGATGTAAATTTATTCAATATGTTTCTTCTCCATCACCAAATTTCATGTTTCTTCGCCAGTAAGCCACAGAGTTAAAAGCCTATAAATGAATGACAAATAAATTATATATACATGGGTAATCACTACAATAAAATATTCAATCTCAATGTTATTTGTATTCACCATAATATCAAATTATTATGGTATAAGAGATGTAAAAAATTTCTATGTTTTTCTTCTTCTCCATCACCAAAATTTTGGTTTCTTCACCTCTAAGAATAAGTTAAGAGACTACAAACGAATGACCCATTATTTATACGTATGCACAACAATAAAAGTTAAATAATCAAGCTCAATATTGTTCATATTTATCGTATTCACATTGACTTATGGTATATTACATCTAAAAATATTCAATATTTTTATTCACCATCCCAAAGTTTTATGTTTCTTTATCACTGAGCAAAAATCATAATAGACTATAGTAGATGTAAAAAATTAATTATATTTTATTCTTCTTTTCCATCAGAAAATTTTAGGTTTTTCCCCAGTAAAACACCATGTTAAAAGACTATAATCCATGACATATATTTTATATAATATAGGTAAAAATCAAAAGTAAATAATCAAGCTCAAATTAATTAATGTTTTCCTTTTTCACATTGAATTATGGTAAATTAGATGTAAATATATTCAATATGTTTCTTCTCCATCACCAAATTTCATGCTTCTTCCTCCGTAAGACACATAGTTAAAAGACTATAAATAAATGACAAATATTTTAGGTTTTTTCTTCACCATCCCAAAGTCTTATGCTTTTTTTATGACTAAGCACCAAACATAATAGACTATAGTAGGTATAAAAAATTAATTATATTTTATTTTTAAACTCCATCACAAAATTTTAGGTTTATCCCCACCAAAAAACAAAGTTAAAAGACTATAATCCATTACTTATATTTTATATAATATAGGTAAAAATTAAAATTAATTAATCAGGCTCAAATTTATTTATATTTACCATTTTTACATTGAAATATCGTAATTAGAGGTAAATATATTCAATATGTGTCTTCTCCATCACCAAATTTCATGCTTCTTCGTCCGTAAGCCACAGAGTTAAAAGACTATAAATAAATGACAAATATTTTAGGTTTTTTCTTCACCATCCCAGAGTCTTATGTTTTTTATGACTAAGAACCAGACATAATAGACTATAGTGTTAGACTATGGTACGGATCTAGAAGGGGGTTTGAATAGATCCCCAATGAATGTAAACGATTGATGAGATGAGTAAATCTCTTTTGCATGTCAGCAATGGTTTCCCTTGCTCCATGAAAAAGAGATCAAACTCTTGTGTTAATGTGTTGATTCTAGCCAACTTAACATCGTTTGTCCCCTCATGGGCTATTTTTAGTGAATCCCACATGGCCTTAGTAGTAGGACAATGGGATACAGGATAGTATTCATCTACACCTAATGAGGAGATTAAGATGTTTTTAGCTTTCCAATCATAATTGTATTTTTTCTCATCATCATCGGTCCATTGTGCTTAGGGCTTTGGCACAACTACGTTATCCGCATTGGTCATAGTAATTTCTATTGGACCATTGAGGATAACGTTCCATATTTTTCTGTCTATGGAGTTTATATGCACCCGCATACAGTCTATCCAATAACTATAATTTTCACCGTTGAAAACGGGAGCTCTATTGTACGCCCTTTTTGGTTCATTAGCCATTTTCTATCTACGTTGTATTTGAAGCACCGAATAACCGGAGCTCTAGATACCACTTGTTAGACTATGGCACAGATCTAGAAGGGGGGGTTGAATAGATCCCCAATTAAAATTTGAGTCGGCATTACCAATTTAAAATTGGTTTTAAAAATGTTTTAAGTGCGGAAGCGGCCGAGGAAAATATAGTCTAAAACGAACGGTTATTGGAAAACCGGATATGCGTAAGCCTTTGGATTAGTGACAATTTGGAAAATAGAATCACAACACTAATCACACTTATCAATTATCTACTTCAGTTGTAAGGATTCCTAGTTCCAATGATTCAAAGAGCAAACCAAAACTAGATACACAAGTAAGATAATTTTGGTTCAAGCAATATGTCAAACACTTGGTGTGCAAAACACTCCCAGTGATATTTATGTTGAGTAAGTGATTCCAACTAGCCTAGTACAATGTCTTGTTGTACTTTGGAGTCAAAAACAGAGTTTTAACCTCTTACTCAATTGATATCACAATTTTGACAATAGAGCTTATACAAAAATCACTTATTTTGAGCTATAACGTAAATGCTGAAAAATAGATAAGACAAGTATTTGGTGAGGCAGTTCCCCCGTCGTCCTCGCTTCGGGGTACGTCTGCCCTCAATTCTAAAACTTGAATTAAGATAGATTTTATAGATATCACAT
>CAWUDS030001384.1:0-24574 GCA_963859935.3 Lathyrus sativus | reverse complement strand
CAAAATTAAATAATCAAGCTCAAATTAATTTATGTTTTCCTTTTTCACATTGAATTATGGTAAATTAGATGTAAATATACTTAATATGTTTCTTCTCCATCACCAAATTTCATGCTTCTTCGTCAGTAAGCCACAGAGTTAAAAGTCTATAAATAAATTACAAATATTTTAGGTTATTTCTTCACCATCCCAAAGTCTTAGGTTTTTTTATCATTAAGCACCAAACATAATAGAATATAGTAGGTGTAAAAAATTAATTATATTTTATTTTTCAACTCCATCACAAAATTTTTGGTTTATCCGCACTAAAAAACAAAGTTAAAAGTCTATAATCCATGACTTATAGTTTATATAATATAGGTAAAAATTAAAATTAAATAATCAAGCTCAAATATATATATATATATATATATATATATATATATATATATATATATATATATATATATATATATATATATATATATATATATATATATATATATATATATATATATATATATATATATATATATATATATATATATATATATATATATATATATATATATATTTACCATTTTCACATTGAATTTTGGTAAATTAGATATAAATATATTCAACATGTTTCTTCTCCATCACCAAATTTCATATTTCTTCGTCAGTAAGCCACAGAGTTAAAAGCCTATAAATGAATGACAAATAAGTTATATCTACATGGGTAATCACTAAAATAAAATATTCAATCTCAATGTTATTTGTATTCACCATAATCTCATTGTATTATGGTATAATAGATATTTAAATTTTCTATGTTTTTCTTCTTCTCCATCACCAAAATTTTGGTTTCTTCACCTCTAAGAAACTAAGTTAAGAGACTACAAATGAATGACCCATAATTTATACATATGCACAACAATAAAAATTAAATAATAAAGCTCAATATTGTTCATATTCATCGTATTCACATTGACTTATGGTATATTACATCTAAAAATATTCAATATTTTTCTTCACCATCCCAAAGTTTTAGGTTTCTTTATCACTAAGCAAAAAACAAAATACACTATATTAGATGTAAAAAAATTAAATATATTTTATTCTTCTTTTCCATCAGAAAATTTTAGGTTTTTCCCCACTAAAAAACCATGTTAAAAGACAATAATCCATGACATATATTTTATATAATATAGGTAAAAATTAAAATTAAATAATCAAGCTCAAATTAATTTATGTTTTCCTTTTTCACATTGAATTATGGTATGTTTCTTCTCTATCACCAAATTTCATGCTTCTTCGTCCGTAAGCCACAGAGTTAAAAGACTATAAATAAATGACAAATATTTTAGGTTTTTTCTTCACCGTCCCAAAGTCTTATGTTTTTTTATGACCAAGCACCAAACATAATAGACTATAGTAGGTATAAAAAATTAATTATATTTTATTTTTAAACTCCATCACAAAATTATAGGTTTTTCCCCACTAAAAAACAAAGTTAAAAGACTATAATCCATGACATAAATTTTATATAATATAGGTAAAAATTAAAATTAAATAATCAGGCTCAAATTAATTTATGTTTTCCTTTTTCACATTGAATTATGGTAAATTAGATGTAAATATATTCAATATGTTTCTTCTCCATCACCAAATTTCATGCTTCTTCGTCCGTAAGCCACAGAGTTAAAAGATTATAAATAAATGACAAATATTTTAGGTTTTTTCTTCACCATCCCAAAGTCTTATGTTTTTTTTATGACTAAGTACCAAATATAATAGACTATAGTAGGTATAAAAAATTAATTATATTTTATTTTTAAACTCCATTACAAAATTTTAGGTTTATCCCCACCAAAAAACAAAGTTAAAAGACTATAATCCATGATTTATATTTTATATAATATAGGTAAAAATTAAACTTAAATAATCAGGCTCAAATTTGTTTATATTTACCATTTTGACATTGAAATGTCGTAATTGGATGTAAATATATTCAATATATTTCTTCTCCATCACCAAATTTCATGCTTCTTTGTCAGTAAGCAACAGAGATAAAAGACTATAAATAAATGACAAATATTTTAGGTTTTTTCTTCACCATCCCAAAGTCTTAGGTTTTTTTTTATCACTAAGCACCAAACATAATAGAATATAGTAGGTGTAAAAAATTAATTATATTTTATTTTTCAACTCCATCACAAAAGTTTTGGTTTATCCCCACTAAAAAACAAAGTTAAAAGACTATAATCCATTACTTATATTTTATATAATATTGGTAAAAATTAAAATTAAATATTAAAGCTCAAATATATATATATATATATATATATATATATATATATATATATATATATATATATATATATATATATATATATATATATATATATATATATATATATATATATATATATATATATATATATATATATATATATATATATATATATATATATATTTACCATTTTCACATAGAATTTTGGTAAATTAGATGTAAATGTATTCAATATGTTTCTTCTCCATCACCAAATTTCATGTTTCTTCGTCAGTAAGCCACAGAGTTAAAACCCTATAAATGAATGACAAATAAATTACATCTACATGGGTAATCACTAAAATAAAATATTCAATCTCAATGTTATTTGTATTCACCATAATCTCATTGTATTATGGTATAATAGATGTTTAAAATTTCTATGTTTTTCTTCTTCTCCAACACCAAAATTTTGGTTTCTTCACCTCTAAGAAACTAAGTTAAGAGACTACAAATGAATGACCCATAATTTATACATATGCACAACAATAAAAATTAAATAATCAAGCTCAATATTGTTCATATTCATCGTATTCACATTAACTTATGGTATATTACATATAAAAGTATTCAATATTTTTCTTCACCATCCCAAAGTTTTAGGTTTCTTTATCACTAAGCAACAAACAGAATACACTATATTAGATGTAAAAAAATTAAATATATTTTATTCTTCTTTTCCATCAGAAAATTTTAGGTTTTTCCCCACTAAAAAACCAAGTTAAAAGACAATAATCCATGACATATATTTTATATAATATAGGTAAAAATTAAAATTAAATAATCAAGCTCAAATTAATTTATGTTTTCCTTTTTCACATTGAATTATGGTAAATTAGATGTAAATATCTTCAATATGTTTCTTCTCTATCACCAAATTTCATGCTTCTTCGTCCGTAAGCCACAGAGTTAAAAGATTATAAATAAATGACAAATATTTTAGGTTTTTTCTTCACCATCCCAAAGTCTTATGTTTTTTTTATGACTAAGCACCAAACATAATAGACTATAGTAGGTATAAAAAATTAATTATATTTTATTTTTAAACTCCATCACAAAATTATAGGTTTTTCCCCACTAAAAAACAAAGTTAAAAGACTATAATCCATGACATAAATTTTATATAATATAGGTAAAAATTAAAATTAAATAATCAGGATCAAATTAATTTATGTTTTCCTTTTTCACATTGAATTATGGTAAATTAGATGTAAATATATTCAATATGTTTCTTCTCCATCACCAAATTTCATGCTTCTTTGTCAGTAAGCAACAGAGATAAAAGACTATAAATAAATGACAAATATTTTAGGTTTTTTCTTCACCATCCCGAAGTCTTAGGTTTTTTTTTATCACTAAGCACCAAACATAATAGAATATAGTAGGTGTAAAAATTAATTATATTTTATTTTTCAACTCCATCACAAAAGTTTTGGTTTATCCCCACTAAAAAACAAAGTTAAAAGACTATAATCCATTACTTATATTTTATATAATATCGGTAAAAATTAAAATTAAATAATCAAGCTCAAATAGATATATATTTACCATTTTCACATAGAATTTTGGTGAATTAGATGTAAATGTATTCAATATGTTTCTCTCCATCACCAAATTTCATGTTTCTTCGTCAGTAAGCCACAGAGTTTAAAGCCTATAAATGAATGAAAAATTATATATACATGGGTAATCACTAAAATAAAATATTCAATCTGAATGTTATTTGTATTCACCATAATCTCATTGTATTATGGTATAATAGATGTAAAAAATTTCTATGTTTTCTTCTTCTCCATCACCAAATTTTGGTTTCTTCACCTCTAAGAAACTAAGTTAAGAGACTACAAATGAGTGACCCATAATTTATACATATGCACAACAATAAAAATTAAATAATCAAGCTCAATATTGTTCATAATCATCATATTCACATTGACTTATGGTATATTACATCTAAAAATATTCAATATTTTTCTTCACCATCCCAAAGTTTTAGGTTTCTTTATCACTAAGAAACAAACATAATACACTATAGTAGGTGTAAAAAATTAATTATATTTTATTCTTCTTTTCCATCAGAAATATTTAGGTTTTTCCCGACTAAAAAACCATGTTAAAAGACTATAATCCATGACATATATTTTATATAATATAGGTACAAATGAAAATTAAATAATCAAGC
Organism: Lathyrus sativus; assembly: GCA_963859935.3. NCBI lineage: Eukaryota > Viridiplantae > Streptophyta > Magnoliopsida > Fabales > Fabaceae > Lathyrus > Lathyrus sativus. Next base: position 20,099 of record CAWUDS030001384.1, on the reverse strand, counting down.
TCAAATTATTTTATGTTTTCCTTTTTAACATTGAATTATGGTAAATTAGATGTAAATATATTCAATATGTTTCTTCTCCATCACCAAATTTCATGCTTCTTCGTCAGTAAGCCACAGAGTTAAAAGACTATAAATAAATGACAAATATTTTAGGTTTTTTCTTCACCATCCCAAAGTCTTATGTTTTTTATATGACTAAGCACCAAACATCATAGACTATAGTAGGTATAAAAAATTAATTATATTTTATTTTTAAACTCCATCACAAAATTTTAGGTTTATCCCACCAAAAAACAAAGTTAAAAGACTATAATCCATGATTTATATTTTATATAATATAGGTTGAAATTAAACTTAAATAAACAGGCTCAAATTTGTTTATATTTATTTCAAATTGAAATATGGTAATTAGATGTAAATATATTGAATATTTTTCTTCTCCATCACAAAATTTCAAGCTTCTTCGTCAGTAAGCCACATAGTTAAAAGACTATAAATAAATGACAAATATTTTAGGTTTTTTCTTCACCATCCCAAAGTCTTAGGTTTTTTTTTTTATCACTGAGCACCAAACATAATAGAATATATTAGGTGTAAAAAATTAATTATATTTTATTTTTCAACTCCATCACAAAATTTTTGGTTTATCCCCACTAAAAAACAAAGTTAAAAGACAATAATCCATGACTTATATTTTATATAATATAGGTAAAAAATAAAATTAAATAATCAAGCTCAAATATATATATATATATATATATATATATATATATGTATATATATATATATATATATATATATATATATATATATATATATATATATATATATATATATTTACCATTTTCACATTGAATTTTTGCAAATTAGATGTAAATATATTCAATATGTTTCTTCTCCATCACCAAATTTCATGTTTCTTCGTCAGTAAGCCACAGAGTTTAAAGCCTATAAATGAATGACAAATAAATTATATCTACATGGGTAATCACTAAAATAAAATATTCAATCTCAATGTTATTTTTATTCACCATAATCTCATTGTATTATGGTATAATAGATGTAAAAAATTTCTATGATTTTCTTCTTCTCCATCACCAAAATTTTGGTTTCTTCACCTCTAATAAACTAAGTTAAGAGACTTCAAATGAATGACCCATAATTTATACATATGCACAACAATAAAAATTAAATAATCAAGCTCAATATTGTTCATATTCATCGTATTCACATTGACTTATGGTATATTACATCTAAAAATATTCATATTTTTCTTCACCATCCCAAAGTTTTAGGTTTCTTTATCACTGAGCAAAAATCATAATAGACTATAGTAGATGTAAAAAATTAATTATATTTTATTCTTCTTTTCTATCAGAAATATTTAGGTTTTCCCCACTAAAAAACCATGTTAAAAGACTATAATCCATGACATATATTTTATATAATATAGGTAAAAATTAAAATTAAATAATCAAGCTCAAATTAATTTATGTTTTCCTTTTTCACATTGAATTATTGTAAATTAGATGTAAATATATTCAATATGTTTCTTCTCCATCACTAAATTTCATAATTCTTCGTCCGTAAGCCACATAGTTAAAAGACTATAAATAAATGAAAAATATTTTAGGTTTTTTCTTCACCGTCCCAAAGTCTTATGTTTTTTTATGACTAAGCACCAAACATAATAGACTATAGTAGGTATAAAAAATTAATGATATTTTAGTTTTAAAACTCCATCACAAAATTTTAGGTTATCCCCACCAAAAAACAAAGTTAAAAGACTATAATCCACGACTTATATTTTATATAACATAGATAAAAATTAAAATTAAATAATCAGGCTCAAATATATTTATATTTACCATTATGACATTGAAATATGGTAATTAGAGGTAAATATATTTAATATGTTTCTTCTCCATCACCAAATTTCATGCTTCTTCGTCAGTAAGCCACAGAGTTAAAAGACTATAAATAAATGACAAATATTTTAGGTTTTTGCTTCACCATCCCAAAGTCTTATGTTTTTTTTATGACTAAGCACCAAATATAATAGACTATAGTAGGTATACAAAATTAATTATATTTTATTTTTAAACTCCATCACAAAATTTTAGGTTTATCCCCACCAAAAAACAAAGTTAAAACACTATAATCCATGATTTATATTTTATATAATATAGGTAGAAATTAAACTTAAATAATCAGGCTCAAATTTGTTTATATTTACAATTTTCACATTGAAATATGGTAATTAGCTGTAAATATATTCAATATATTTCTTCTCCATCACCAAATTTCATGCTTCTTCGTCAGTAAGCCACAGAGTTAAAAGACTATAAATAAATGACAAATATTTTAGGTTTTTTCTTCACCATCCCAAAGTCTTATGTTTTTTTTATCACTGAGCACCAAACATAATAGAATATAGTAGGTGTAAAAAATTAATTATATTTTATTTTTCAACTCCATCAAAAAATTTTTGGTTTATCCCCACTAAAATCCAAAGTTAAAAGACTATAGTCCATGACTTATATTTTATATAATATAGGTAAAAAATAAAATGAAATCATCAAGCTCAAATATATATATATATATATATATATATATATATATATATATATATAAATATATATTTACCATTTTCACATTGAATTTTTGTAAATTAGATGTAAATATATTCAATATGTTTCTTCTCCATCACCAAATTTCATGTTTCTTCGTCAGTAAACCACAGAGTTAAAAGCCTATAAATGAATGACAAATAAATTACATCTACATGGGTAATCACTAAAATAAAATATTCAATCTCAATGTTATTTGTATTCACCATAATCCCATTGTATTATGGTATAATAGATGTAAAAAATTTCTATGTTTTTCTTCTTCTCCATCACCAAAATTTTGGTTTCTTCACCTCCAAGAAACTAAGTTAAGAGACTACGAATGAATGACCCATAATTTATACATATGCACAACAATAAAAATTAAATAATCAAGCTCAATATTGTTCATATTCATCGTATTCACATTGACTTATGGTATATTACATCTAAAAATATTCAATATTTTATGGTATAAAAAAATAATTATATTTTATTTTTAAACTCCATCACAAAATTTTATTTTTATCCCCACCAAAAAACAAAGTTAAAAGACTATAATCCATGATTTATATTTTATATAATATAGGTAAAAATTAAACATAATAATCAGCTCAAATTTGTTTATATTTACAATTTTCACATTGAAATATGGTAATTAGATGTAAATATATTCAATATGTTTCTTCTCCATCACCAAATTTCATGCTTCTTCTCCATCACCAAATATTTTAGGTTTTTTCTTCACCATACCGAAGTCTTATGTTTTTTTTATGATTAAGCACCAAACATAATAGACTACAGTAGGTAAAAAAATTAATTATATTTTATTTTTAACTCCATCACAAAATTTTAGGTTTATCCCCACCAAAAAACAAGGATAAAAGACTATAATCCATGATTTGTATTTTATATAATATAGGTAAAAATTAAAATTAAATAATCAGGCTCAAATTTGTTTATATTTACCATTTTCACATTGAAATATGGTAATTAGATGTAAATATATTCAATATATTTCTTCTCCATCACCAAATTTCATGCTTCTTTGTCAGTAAGCCACATAGTTAAAAGACTATAAATAAATGACAAATATTTTAGGTTTTTTCTTCACCATCCCAAAGTGTTAGGTTTTTTTTTATCACTAAGCACCAAACATAATAGAATATAGTAGGTGTAAAAAATTAATTATATTTTATTTTTCAACTATATCACAAAATTTTTGGTTTATCCCCACTGAAAAACAAAGTTAAAAGACTATAATCCATTACTTATATTTTATATTATATTGGTAAAAATAAAAATTAAATAATCAAGCTCAAATATATATATATATATATATATATATATATATATATATATATATATATATATATATATATATATATATATATATATATATTTACCATTTTCACATAGAATCTTGGTAAATTAGATGTAAATATATTCAATATTTTTCTTCTCCATCACCAAATTTCATGTTTCTTCGTCAGTAAGCCACAGATTTAAAAGCCTATAAATGAAAGACAAATAAATTACATCTACATGGGTAATCACTAAAATAAAATATTCAATCTCAATGTTATTTGTATTCACCATAATCTCATTGTATTATGGTATAATAGATGTAAAAAATTTCTATGTTTTTCTTCTTCTCCATCACCAAAATTTTGGTTTCTTCACCTCTAAGAAAATAAGTTAAGAGACTACAAATGAATGAACCATAATTTATACATATGCACAACAATAAAAATTAAATAATCAAGCTCAATATTATTCATATTCATCGTATTCACATTGACTTATGGTATATTACATCTAAAAATATTCAATATTTTTCTTCACCATCCCAAAGTTTTAGGTTTCTTTATCACTGAGCAAAAATCATAATAGACTAGAGTAGATGTAAAAAATTAATTATATTTTATTCTTCTTTTCCATCAGAAATATTTATGTTTTTCCCGACTAAAAAACCATGTTAAAAGACTATAATCCATGACATATATTTTATATAATATAGGTAAAAATTAAAATTAAATAATCAAGCTCAAATTAATTTATGTTTTCCTTTTTCACATTGAATTATGGTAAATTAGATGTAAATATATTCAATATGTTTCTTCTCCATCACTATATTTAATGCTTCTTCGTCCGTAAGCCACAGAGTTAAAAGACTATAAATAAATGACAAATATTTTAGGTTTTTTCGTCACCATCCCAAAGTCTTATGTTTTTTTATGACTAAGCACCAAATATAATAGAATATAGTAGGTATAAAAAATTTATTATATTTTATTTTTAAACTCCATCACAAAATATTAGGTTTATCCCCACCAAAAAACAAAGTTAAAAGACTATAATCCATGACTTATATTTTATATTATATAGTTAAAAATTAAAATTAAATAATCAGGCTCAAATTTATTTATATTTACCATTATGACATTGAAATATGGTAATTAGAGGTAAATATATTCAATATGTTTCTTCTCCATCACCAAATTTGATACTTCTTCGTCAGTAAGCCACAGAGTTAAAAGACTATAAATAAATGACAAATATTTTAGGTTTTTTCTTCACAATCCCAAAGTCTTATGTTTTTTATGACTAAGCACCAAACATAATAGACTATAGTAGGTATAAAAAATTAATTATATTTCATTTTTAAACTCTATCACAAAATTTTAGGTTTATCCCCACCAAAAAACAAAGTTAAAAGACTATAATCCATGATTTGTATTTTATATAATATAGGTAGAAATTAAACTTAAATAATCAGGCTCAAATTTGTTTATATTTATTTCACATTGAAATATGGTAAGTAGATGTAAATATATTCAATATATTTCTTCTCCATCACAAAATTTCATGCTTCTTCGTCAGTAAGCCACAGAGTTAAAAGACTATAAGTAAATGACAAATATTTTAGGTTTTTTCTTCAACATCCCAAAGTCTTATGTTTTTTTTTTATCACTGAGCACCAAACATAATAGAATATAGTAGGTGTAAAAAATTAATTATATTTTATTATCCAACTCCATCACAAAATTTTTGGTTTATCCCCACTACAAAACAAAGTTAAAAGACTATAATCCATGACTTATATTTTATATAATATAGGTAAAAAATAAAATTAAATAATCAAGCTCAAATATATACATACATATATATATATATATATATATATATATATATATATATATATATATATATATATATATATATATATATATTTACCATTTTCACATTGAATTTTTGTAAATAAGATGTAAATATATTCAATATGTTTCTTCTCCATCACCAAATTTCATGTTTCTTCGTCAGTAAGCCACAGAGTTAAAATCCTATAAATCAATGACAAACAAATTACATCTACATGGATAATCACTAAAATAAAATATTAAATCTCAATGTTATTTGTATTCACCATAATCTCATTGTATTATGGTATAATAGATGTAAAAAATTTCTACGTTTTTCTTCTTCTCCATCACCAAAATTTTGGTTTCTTCACCTCTAAGAAACTAATTTAAGAGACTAAAAATGAATGTCCCATAATTTATACATATGCACAACAATAAAAATTAAATAATCAAGCTCAATATTGTTCATATTCATCGTATTCACATTGACTTATGGTATATTACATCTAAAAATATTCAATATTTTATGGTATAAAAAAATAATTATATTTTATTTTTAAACTCCATCACAAAATTTTATTTTTATCCCCACCAGAAAACAAAGTTAAAAGACTATAATCCATGATTTATATTTTATATAATATAGGTAAAAATTAAACCTAATAATCAGGCTCAAATTTGTTTATATTTGCAATTTTCACATTGAAATATGGTAATTAGATGTAAATATATTCAATATATTTCTTCTCCATCACCAAATTTCATGCTTCTTCGTCAGTATGCCACATAGTTAAAAGACTATAAATAAATGACAAATATTTTAGGTTTTTTCTTCACCATCCCAAAGTGTTAGGTTTTTTTTTATCACTAAGCACCAAACATAATAGAATATAGTAGGTGTAAAAAATTAATTATATTTTATTTTTCAACTATATCACAAAATTTTTGGTTTATCCCCACTAAAAAACAAAGTTAAAAGACTATAATCCATTACTTATATTTTATATAATATTGGTAAAAATAAAAATTAAATAATCAAGCTCAAATATATATATATATATATATATATATATATATATATATATATATATATATATATATATATATATATATATATATATATATATATATATATATATATATATATATATATATATATATATATATATATATTTACCATTTTCACATAGAATCTTGGTAAATTAGATGTAAATATATTCAATATGTTTCTTCTCCATCACCAAATTTCATGTTTCTTCGTCAGTAAGCCACAAATTTAAAAGCCTATAAATGAAAGACAAATAAATTACATCTACATGGGTAATGACTAAAATAAAATATTCAATCTCAATGTTATTTGTATTCACCATAATCTCATTGTATTATGGTATAATAGATGTAAAACATTTCTATGTTTTTTTTCTTCTCCATCACCTAAATTTTGGTTTCATCACCTCTAAGAAAATAAGTTAAGAGACTACAAATGAATGAACCATAATGTATACATATGCGCAACAATAAAAATTAAATAATCAAGCTCAATATTGTTCATATTCATCGTATTCACATTGACTTATGGTATATTACATCTAAAAATATTCAATATTTTTCTTCACCATCCCAAAGTTTTAGGTTTATTTATCACTAAGCAACAAACATAATAGACTATAGTAGATGTAAAAAATAAATTATACTTTATTCTTCTTTTCCATCAGAAAATTTTCGGTTTTTCCCCACTAAAAAACAATTTTAAAAGACTATATTCCATGACATACATTTTATATAATATAGGTAAAAATTAAAATTAAATAATCAAGCTCAAATTAATTTATGTTTTCCTTTTTCACATTGAATTATGGTAAATTAGATGTAAATATATTCAATATGTTTCTTCTCCATCACCAAATTTCATGCTTCTTCGTCCGTAAGCCACAGAGTTAAAAGACTATAAATAAATGACAAATATTTTAGGTTTTTTCTTCACCATCCCAAAGTATTATGTTTTTGATGACTAAGCACCAAACATAATAGACTATAGTAGGTATAAAAAATTAATTATATTTTATTTTTAAACTCCATCACAAAATTTTAGGTTTATCCCCACCAAAAAACAAAGTTAAAAGACTATAATCCATGACTTATATTTTATATAATATAGGTAAAAATTAAAATAAAATAATTAGGCTCAAATTTATTTATATTTACCATTTTCACATTGAAATATGGTAATTAGATGTAAATATATTCAATATGTTTCTTCTCCATCACCAAATTTCATGCTTCTTTGTCAGTAAGCCACAGAGTTAACAGACTATAAATAAATGACAAATATTTTAGGTTTTTTCTTCACCATGCCAAAGTCTTAGGTTTTTTTATCACTAAGAACCAAACAAAATAGAATATAGTAGGTGTAAAAAATTAATTATATTTTATTTTTCAACTCCATCACAAAATTTTTGGTTTATCCCCACTAAAAAACAAAGTTAAAAGACTATAATCCATTACTTATATCTTATATAATATAGGTAAAAATTCAAATTAAATAATCAAGCTCAAATATATATATATTTACCATTTTCACATAGAATTTTGGTAAATTAGATGTAAATATATTCAATATGTTTCTTCTCCATCACCAAATTTCATGTTTCTTCGTCAGTAAGCCACGGAGTTAAAAGCCTATAAATGAATGACAAATAAATTACATCTACATGGGTAATCACTAAAATAAAATATTCAATCTCAATGTTATTTGTATTCACCGTAATCTCATTGTATTATGGTATAATAGATGTAAAAAATTTCTATGTTTTTCTTCTTCTCCATCACCAAAACTTTGGTTTCTTCACCTCTAAGAAACTAAGTTAAGAGACTACAAATGAATGACCCATAATTTATACATATGCACAACAATAAAAATTAAATAATCAAGCTCAATATTGTTCATATTCATCGCATTCACATTGACTTATGGTATATTACATCTAAAAATATTCAATATTTTTCATCACCATCCCAAAGTTTTAGGTTTCTTTATCACTAAGCAACAAACATAATAGACTATAGTAGATGTAAATAATTAATTATATTTTATTCTTCTTTTCCATCAGAAAATTTTAGGTTTTCCCCACTAAAAAACCATGTTAAAAGACTATAATCCATGACATATATTTTATATAATATAGGTAAAAATTAAAATTAAATAATCAAGCTCAAATTAATTTATGTTTTCCTTTTTCACATTAAATTATGGTAAATTAGATGTAAATATATTCAATATGTTTCTTCTCCATCACCAAATTTCATGCTTCTTTGTCCGTAAGCCACAGAGTTAAAAGACAATAAATAAATGACAAATATTTTAGGTTTTTTCTTCACCATCCCAAAGTCTTATGTTTTTTTATGACTAAGCACCAAAAATAATAGACTATAGTCGGTATAAAAAATTAATTATATTTTATTTTTAAACTCCATCACAAAATTTTAGGTTTATCCCCACCAAAAAACAAAGTTGAAAGACTATAATCCATGATTATATTTTATATAATATAGGTAAAAATTAAAATAAAATAATGAGGCTCAAATTTATTTATATTTACCATTTTCACATTGAAATATGGTAATTAGATGTAAATATATTCAATATGTTTCTTCTCCATCACCAAATTTCATGCTTCTTCGTCAGTAAGCCACAGAGTTAAAAGACTATAAATAAATGACAAATATTTTAGGTTTTTTCTTCACCATCCCAAAGTCTTAGGTTTATTTTTATTACTAAGCACCAAACATAATAGAATATACTAGGTGTAAAAAATTAATTATATTTTATTTTTCAACTCCATCATAAAATTTTTGGTTTATCCCTACTAAAAAACAAAGTTAAAAGACTATAATCCATTACTTATACTTTATATAATATAGGTAAAAATTAAAATTAAATAATCAAGCTCAAATATATATATATTTACCATTTTCACATAGAATTTTGGTAAATTAGATGTAAATATATTCAATATGTTTCTTCCCCATCACCAAATTTCATGTTTCTTCGTCAGTAAGCCACAGAGTTAAAAGACTATAAATGAATAACAAATAAATTACATCTACATGGGTAATCACTAAAATAAAATATTCAATCTCAATGTTATTTGTATTCACCGTAATCTCATTGTATTATGGTATAATAGATGTAAAAAATTTCTATGTTTTTCTTCTTCTCCATCACCAAAACTTTGGTTTCTTCACCTCTAAGAAACTAAGTTAAGAGACTACAAATGAATGACCCATAATTTATACATATGCACAACAATAAAAATTAAATAATCAAGCTCAATATTGTTCATATTCATCGTATTCACATTGACTTATGGTATATTACATCTAAAAATATTCAATATTTTTCATCACCATTCCAAAGTTTTAGGTTTCTTTATCACTAAGCAACAAACATAATAGACTATAGTAGATGTAAATCATTAATTATATTTTATTCTTCTTTTCCATCAGAAAATTTTAGGTTTTCCCCACTAAAAAACCATGTTAAAAGACTATAATCCATGACATATATTTTATATAATATAGGTAAAAATTAAAATTAAATAATCAAGCTCAAATTAATTTATGCTTTCCTTTTTCACATTGAATTATGGTAAATTAGATGTAAATATATTCAATATGTTTCTTCTCCATCACCAAATTTCATGCTTCTTCGTCCGTAAGCCACAGAGTTAAAAGACTATAAATAAATGACAAATATTTTAGCTTTTTTCTTCACCATCCCAAAGTATTATGCTTTTTTTTTTATGACTAAGCACCAAACATAATAGACTATAGTAGGTATAAAAAATTAATTACGTTTTATTTTTAAACTCCATCACAAAATTTTAGGTTTATCCCCTCCAAAAAACAAAGTTAAAAGACTATAATCCATGACTTATATTTTATATAATGTAGGTAAAAATTAAAATTAAATAATTAGGCTCAAATTTATTTATATTTACCATTTTCACATTGAAATATGGTAATTAGATGTAAATATATTCAATATGTTTCTTCTCCATCACCAAATTTCATGCTTCTTCGTCTGTAAGCCACAAAGTTAAAAGACTATAAATAAATGACAAATATTTTAGGTTTTTTCTTCACCATCCCAAAGTATTATGTTTTTTTATGACTAAGCACCAAATATAATAGGCTATAGTAGGTATAAAAAATTAATTATATTTTATTTTTAAACTCCATCACAAAATGTTTGGTTTATCCCCACCAAAAAACAAATTTAAAAGACTATAATCCATGACTTATATTTTATATAATATAGGTAAAAATTAAAATAAAATAATTAGGCCCAAATTTATTTATATTTACCATTTTCACATTGAAATATGGTAATTAGATGTAAATATATTCAATATGTTTCTTCTCCATCACCAAATTTCATGCTTCTTCGTCAGTAAGCCAGAGAGTTAAAAGACTATAAATAAATGACAAATATTTTAGGTTTTTTCTTCACCATCCCAAAGTCTTAGGTTTATTTTTATCACTAAGCACCAAACATAATAGAATATAGTAGGTGGAAAAAATTAATTATATTTTATTTTTCAACTCCATCATAAAATTTTTCAACTCCATCACAAAGTTAAAAGACTATAATCCATTACTTATATTTTATATAATATAGTTAAAAATTAAAATTAAATAATCAAGCTCAATATATATATATATATATATATATATATATATATATATATATATATATATATATATATATATATATATATATATATATATATATATATATATATATATATATATATATATATATATATATATATATATATATATATATATATATATATATATATATATATATATATATATATATATATATATATATATATATACCATTTTCACATAGAATTTTGGTAAATTAGATGTAAATATATTCAATATGTTTCTTCTCCATCACCAAATTTCATGTTTCTTCGTCAGTAAGCCACAGAGTTAAAAGCCTATAAATGAATGACAAATAAATTACATCTACATGGGTAATCACTAAAATAAAATATTCAATCTCAATGTTATTTGTATTCACCGTAATCTCATTGTATTATGGTATAATAGATGTAAAAAATTTCTATGTTTTTCTTCTTCTCCATCACCAAAACTTTGGTTTCTTCACCTCTAAGAAACTAAGTTAAGAGACTACAAATGAATGACCCATAATTTATACATATGCACAACAATAAAAATTAAATAATCAAGCTCAATATTGTTCATATTCATCGTATTCACATTGACTTATGGTATATTACATCTAAAAATATTCAATATTTTTCATCACCATTCCAAAGTTTTAGGTTTCTTTATCACTAAGCAACAAACATAATAGACTATAGTAGATGTAAATCATTAATTATATTTTATTCTTCTTTTCCATCAGAAAATTTTAGGTTTTCCCCACTAAAAAACCATGTTAAAAGACTATAATCCATGACATATATTTTATATAATATAGGTAAAAATTAAAATTAAATAATCAAGCTCAAATTAATTTATGCTTTCCTTTTTCACATTGAATTATGGTAAATTAGATGTAAATATATTCAATATGTTTCTTCTCCATCACCAAATTTCATGCTTCTTCGTCCGTAAGCCACAGAGTTAAAAGACTATAAATAAATGACAAATATTTTAGCTTTTTTCTTCACCATCCCAAAGTATTATGCTTTTTTTTTTATGACTAAGCACCAAACATAATAGACTATAGTAGGTATAAAAAATTAATTACGTTTTATTTTTAAACTCCATCACAAAATTTTAGGTTTATCCCCTCCAAAAAACAAAGTTAAAAGACTATAATCCATGACTTATATTTTATATAATGTAGGTAAAAATTAAAATTAAATAATTAGGCTCAAATTTATTTATATTTACCATTTTCACATTGAAATATGGTAATTAGATGTAAATATATTCAATATGTTTCTTCTCCATCACCAAATTTCATGCTTCTTCGTCTGTAAGCCACAAAGTTAAAAGACTATAAATAAATGACAAATATTTTAGGTTTTTTCTTCACCATCCCAAAGTATTATGTTTTTTTATGACTAAGCACCAAATATAATAGGCTATAGTAGGTATAAAAAATTAATTATATTTTATTTTTAAACTCCATCACAAAATTTTTGGTTTATCCCCACCAAAAAACAAATTTAAAAGACTATAATCCATGACTTATATTTTATATAATATAGGTAAAAATTAAAATAAAATAATTAGGCCCAAATTTATTTATATTTACCATTTTCACATTGAAATATGGTAATTAGATGTAAATATATTCAATATGTTTCTTCTCCATCACCAAATTTCATGCTTCTTCGTCAGTAAGCCAGAGAGTTAAAAGACTATAAATAAATGACAAATATTTTAGGTTTTTTCTTCACCATCCCAAAGTCTTAGGTTTATTTTTATCACTAAGCACCAAACATAATAGAATATAGTAGGTGGAAAAAATTAATTATATTTTATTTTTCAACTCCATCATAAAATTTTTCAACTCCATCACAAAGTTAAAAGACTATAATCCATTACTTATATTTTATATAATATAGTTAAAAATTAAAATTAAATAATCAAGCTCAAATATATATATATATATATATATATATATATATATATATATATATATATATATATATATATATATATATATATATATATATATATATATATATATATATATATATATATATATATATATATATATATATATATATATATATATATATATATATATATATATATATATATATATATATATATATATATATATATATATATATATATATATATATATATATATATATATACCATTTTCACAGAGAATTTTGGTAAATTAGATGTAAATATATTCAATATGTTTCTTCTCCATCACCAAATTTCATGTTTCTTCGTCAGTAAGCCACAGAGTTAAAAGCCTATAAATGAATGACAAATAAATTACATCTACATGGGTAATCACTAAAATAAAATATTCAATCTCAATGTTATTTGTATTCACCGTAATCTCATTGTATTATGGTATAATAGATGTAAAAAATTTCTATGTTTTTCTTCTTCTCCATCACCAAAATTTTGGTTTCTTCACCTCTAAGAAACTAAGTTAAGAGACTACAAATGAATGACCCATAATTTATACATATGCACAACAATAAAAATTAAATAATCAAGCTCAATATTGTTCATATTCATCGTATCCACATTGACTTATGGTATATTACATCTAAAAATATTCAATATTTTTCATCACCATCCCAAAGTTTTAGGTTTCTTTATCACTAAGCAACAAACATAATAGACTATAGTAGATGTAAATCATTAATTATATTTTATTCTTCTTTTCCATCAGAAAATTTTAGGTTTTCCCCACTAAAAAACCATGTTAAAAGACTATAATCCATGACATATATTTTATATAATATAGGTAAAAATTAAAATTAAATAATCAAGCTCAAATTAATTTATGCTTTCCTTTTTCACATTGAATTATGGTAAATTAGATGTAAATATATTCAATATGTTTCTTCTCCATCACCAAATTTCATGCTTCTTCGTCCGTAAGCCACAGAGTTAAAAGACTATAAATAAATGACAAATATTTTAGCTTTTTTCTTCACCATCCCAAAGTATTATGCTTTTTTTTTATGACTAAGCACCAAACATAATAGACTGTAGTAGGTATAAAAAATTAATTACGTTTTATTTTTAAACTCCATCACAAAATTTTAGGTTTATCCCCTCCAAAAAACAAAGTTAAAAGACTATAATCCATGACTTATATTTTATATAATGTAGGTAAAAATTAAAATTAAATAATTAGGCTCAAATTTATTTATATTTACCATTTTCACATTGAAATATGGTAATTAGATGTAAATATATTCAATATGTTTCTTCTCCATCACCAAATTTCATGCTTCTTCGTCTGTAAGCCACAAAGTTAAAAGACTATAAATAAATGACAAATATTATAGGTTTTTTCTTCACCATCCCAAAGTATTATGTTTTTTTATGACTAAGCACCAAATATAATAGGCTATAGTAGGTATAAAAAATTAATTATATTTTATTTTTAAACTCCATCACAAAATTTTTGGTTTATCCCCACCAAAAAACAAAGTTAAAAGACTATAATCCATGACTTATATTTTATATAATATAGGTAAAAATTAAAATAAAATAATTAGGCCCAAATTTATTTATATTTACCATTTTCACATTGAAATATGGTAATTAGATGTAAATATATTCAATATGTTTCTTCTCCATCACCAAATTTCATGCTTCTTCGTCAGTAAGCCAGAGAGTTAAAAGACTATAAATAAATGACAAATATTTTAGGTTTTTTCTTCACCATCCCAAAGTCTTAGGTTTATTTTTATCACTAAGCACCAAACATAATAGAATATAGTAGGTGGAAAAAATTAATTATATTTTATTTTTCAACTCCATCATAAAATTTTTCAACTCCATCACAAAGTTAAAAGACTATAATCCATTACTTATATTTTATATAATATAGTTAAAAATTAAAATTAAATAATCAAGCTCAAATATATATATATATATATATATATATATATATATATATATATATATATATATATATATATATATATATATATATATATATATATATATATATATATATATATATATATTTACCATTTTCACATAGAATTTTGGTAAATTAGATGTATATATATTCAATATGTTTCTTCTCCATCACCAAATTTCATGTTTCTTCGTCAGTAAGCCACAGAGTTAAAAGCCTATAAATGAATGACAAATAAATTACATCTACATGGGTAATCACTAAAATAAAATATTCAATCTCAATGTTATTTGTATTCACCGTAATCTCATTGTATTATGGTATAATAGATGTAAAAAATTTCTATGTTTTTCTTCTTCTCCATCACTAAAATTTTGGTTTCTTCACCTCTAAGAAACTAAGTTAAGAGACTACAAATGAATGACCCATAATTTATACATATGCACAACAATAAAAATTAAATAATCAAGCTCAATATTGTTCATATTCATCGTATCCACATTGACTTATGGTATATTACATCTAAAAATATTCAATATTTTTCATCACCATCCCAAAGTTTTAGGTTTCTTTATCACTAAGCAACAAACATAATAGACTATAGTAGATGTAAAAAATTAATTATATTTTATTCTTCTTTAACATCAGAAAATTTTAGGTTTTCCCCACTAAAAAACCATGTTAAAAGACTATAATCCATGACATATATTTTATATAATATAGGTAAAAATTAAAATTAAATAATCAAGCTAAAATTAATTTAGGTTTTCCTTTTTCACATTGAACTATGGTAAATTAGATGTAAATATATTCAATATGTTTCTTCTCCATCACCAAATTTCATGCTTCTTCGTCCGTAAGCCACAGAGTTAAAAGACAATAAATAAATGACAAATATTTTAGGTTTTTTCTTCACCATCCCAAAGTCTTATGTTTTTTTATGACTAAGCACCAAACATAATAGACTAAAGTAGGTATAAAAAATTAATCATATTTTATTTTTAAACGCCATCACAAAATTTTTGGTTTATCCCCACTAAAAAACAAAGTTAAAAGACTATAATCCATTACTTATATTTTATATAATATAGTTAAAAATTAAAATTAAATAATCAAGCTCAAAAATATATATATATATATATATATATATATATATATATATATATATATATATATATATATATATATATATATATATATATATATATATATATATATATATATATATATATATTTACCATTTTCACATAGAATTTTGGTAAATTAGATGTAAATATATTCAATATGTTTCTTCTCCATCACCAAATTTCATGTTTCTTCGTCAGTAAGCCACAGAGTTAAAAACCTATAAATGAATGACAAATAAATTACATCTACATGGGTAATCACTAAAATAAAATATTCAATCTCAATGTTATTTGTATTCACCATAATCTCATTGTATTATGGTATAATAGATGTAAAAAATTTCTATGTTTTTCTTCTTCTCCATCACCAAAATTTTGGTTTCTTCACCTCTAAGAAACTATGTTAAGAGACTACAAATGAATGACCCATAATTTATACATATGCACAACAATAAAAATTAGATAATCAAGCTCAATATTGTTCATATTCATCGTATTCACATTGACTTATGGTATATTACCTCTAAAAATATTCAATATTTTTCTTCACCCTCCCAAAGTTTTAGGTTTCTTTATCACTAAGCAACAAACATAATAGACTATAGTAGATGTAAAAAATTAATTATATTTTATTCTTCTTTTCCATCAGAAACTTTTAGGTTTTTCCCCACTAAAAAACCATGTTAAAAGACTATAATCCATGACATATATTTTATATAATATAGGTAAAAATTAAAATTAAATAATCAAGCTAAAATTGATTTATGTTTTCCTTTTTCACATTGAACTATGGTAAATTAGATGTAAATATATTCAATATGTTTCTTCTCCATCACCAAATTTCATGCTTCTTCGTCCGTAAGCCACAGAGTTAAAAGACAATAAATAAATGACAAATATTTTAGGTTTTTTCTTCACCATCCCAAAGTCTTATGTTTTTTTATGACTAAGCACCAAACATAATAGACTAAAGTAGGTATAAAAAATTAATTATATTTTATCTTTAAACTCCATCAAAATATTTTAGGTTTATCCCCACCAAAAAACAAAGTTAAAAGACTATAATCCATGACTTATATTTTATATAATATAGGTAAAAATTAAAATAAAATAATTAGGCTCAAATTTTATTATATTTAACATTTTCACATTGAAATATGGTAATTAGATGCAAATATATTCAATATGTTTCTTCTCCATCACCAAATTTCATGCTTCTTCGTCAGTAAGCCACAGAGTTAAAAGACTATAAATAAATGAAAAATATTTTAGGTTTTTTCTTCACCATCCCAAATTATTAGGTTTATTTTTATCACTTAGCACCAAACATAATAGAATATAATAGGTGCAAAAAATTAATTATATTTTATTTTCAACTCCATCATAAAACTTTTGGTTTATCCCCACTAAAAAACAAAGTTAAAAGACTATAATCCATTACTTATATTTTATATAATATAGTTAAAGGTTAAAATTAAATAATCAAGCTCAAATATATATATATTTACCATTTTCACATAGAATTTTGGTAAATTAGATGTAAATATATTCAATATAATTCTTCTCCATCACCAAATTTCGTGTTTCTTCGTCAGTAAGCCACAAAGTTAAAAGCTTATAAATGAATGACAAATAAATTACATCTACATGGGTAATCACTAAAATAAAATATTCAATCTCAATGTTATTTGTATTCACCATAATCTCATTGTATTATGGTATAATAGATGTAAAAAATTTCTATGTTTTTCTTCTTCTCCATCATCAAAATTTTGGTTTCTTCACCTCTAAGAAACTAAGTTAAGAGACTACAAAATGAATGACCCATAATTTATACATATGCACAACAATAAAAATTAAATAATCAAGCTCAATATTGTTCATATTCATCGTATTCACATTGACTTATGGTATATTACATCTAAAAATATTCAATATTTTTCTTCAACATCCCAAAGTTTTAGGTTTCTTTATCACTAAGCAACAAACATAATAGACTATAGTAGATGTAAAAAAATTAATTATATTTTATTCTTCTTTTCCATCAGAAAATTTTAGGTTTTTCCCCACTAAAAAACCATGTTAAAAGACTATAATCCATGACATATATTTTATATAATATAGGTAAAAATTAAAATTAAATAATGAAGCTCAAATTAATTTATGTTTTCCTTTTTCACATTGAATTATGGTAAATTAGATGTAAATATATTCAATATGTTTCTTTTCCATCACCAAATTTCATGCTTCTTCGTCCGTAAGCCACAGAGTTAAAAGACTATGAATAAATGACAAATATTTTTGGTTTTTTCTTCACTATCCCAAAGTATTATGCTTTTTTTTTATGACTAAGCACCAAACATAATAGACTATAGTAGGTATAAAAAATTAATTATATTTTATTTTTAAACTCCATCACAAAATTTTAGGTTTATCCCCACCAAAAAACAAAGTTAAAAGACTATAATCCATGACTTATATTTTATATAATATAGGTAAAAATTAAAATTAAATAATCAGGCTCAAATTAATTTATGTTTTCCTTTTTCACATTGAATTATGGTAAATTAGATGTAAATAATGTTTCTTCTCCATCACCAAATTTCATGCTTCTTCGTCTGTAAGACACAGAGTTAAAAGACTATAAATAAATGACAAATATTTTAGGTTTTTTCTTCACCATCCCAAAGTCTTATGTTTTTTTATGACTAAGCACCAAATATAATAGACTATAGAAGGTATAAAAAATTAATTATATTTTATTTTTAAACTCCATCACAAAATTTTAGGTTTATCCCCACCAAAAAACAAAGTTAAAAGACTATAATCCATGACTTATATTTTATATAATATAGGTAAAAATTAAAATAGAAGAATTAGGCTCAAATTTATTTATATTTACCATTTTCACCTTGAAATATGGTAATTAGATGTAAATATATTCAATATGTTTCTTCTCCATCACCAAATTTCATGCTTCTTCGTCAGTAAGCCACAGAGTTAAAAGACTATAAATAAATGACAAATATTTTAGGTTTTTCTTCACCATCCCAAAGTATTAGGTTTATTTTTATCACTAAGCACCAAACATAATAGAATATAGTAGGTGTAAAAAATTAATTATATTTTATTATTCAACTCCATCACAAAATTTTTGGTTTATCCCCACTAAAAAATAAAGTTAAAAGACTATAATCCATTACTTATATTTTATATAATATAGGTAAAAATTAATATTAAATAATTAAGCTCAAATATATATATATATATATATATGTATATATATATATATATATATATATATATATATATATATATATATATATATATATATTTACCATTTTCACATAGAATTTTGGTAAATTAGATGTTAATATATTCAATATGTTTCTTCTCTATCACCAAATTTCATGCTTCTTCGTCAGTAAGCCACAGAGTTAAAAGACTATAAATAAATGAAAAATATTTTAGGTTTTTTCTTTACCATCCCAAAGTCTTAGGTTTATTTTTATCACTAAGCACCAAACATAATAGAATATAGTAGGTGTAAAAAATTAATTATATTTTATTTTTCAACTCCATCACAAAATTTTTGGTTTAT
>CAWUDS030001383.1:0-38541 GCA_963859935.3 Lathyrus sativus | reverse complement strand
GAGCTATTAAAATAATCTAATAATCTCATTTTGCAATTTAAAATATTAAGAATTTAATCTCACTCATATGACTATTAAAATAATTGGAATTAAATATGATACAGTAACGAACATTTTATAGTTAGATTGAATTGATTTTCACTCCAATTCAATCTAACTATAAAATGTTGGTTACTGCATCTATTAATTCCAATTATCGGTTTGTTAATATCGATTTTCTTTGAGTTTCAGTTGTTCATCTTTATTTAAATACTCATCTTATGTGCCATATAACAAACTGAGTTGAAGAATGTCATCACAAATGACATGCATGTGAAAATTCTCAAGAAAGCCCAATTGAACCAACCTGAGATAGGGCGACAGCCACTCATAGGACCTATATGGATACTATTCCTCACTCAGTCATGGTTTCAAAAAGCACGATAACTCCAAAAGAAATTAGATAATGGTTAATATCAAGGGGAGAGAATCAAAGCTTGTGTAGAAACAAGTATAACAAAGGCTAATAACTCAATACCAATCAATAAACTAACAGTAACATGTGATGCAGTGATAATAATATAAACTAAGCAACAATAAAGATTAAAGATGACCTCCCATGATTCCTTGCTTGGCCACCACTCTAGAGAAAGAATGCTTTTCCATCTTCAATCATGTTTCATATAATTGAGATTACCAACCAAACAAGACATTTTAACTCAAATCACATAAAGTACTTATTTTTTATACATGTGAATTCTGACTTTGGGTGACAACATCATAAGTAGCAATTACTAAACTCACCAACAAAACCAAACCTAGTCAAAAACAGTCCCACATACATTTTAGCACAACAATGATTTGCCAGTGACTTCATTCTAAAGCAAAGTTATTATCCTTTACCTTTTTACTCTTATATTAACTCCCTTTTTTTCCATTCACCAACATCACCACAACAGCAAAAGCAAAATGGTGAAGCAAGCAAGACTCTCACTCACATGCTTTGTTCTTCTCCTTCTTGTCGTAGTTACTTCCATGATATCAGTAGCTCACTCGAAAAACACAGCGACAGTTCCTACAATTACAGTAACAAGAGAGGATCGAGTTAAGAGTCGGCAAAGGAAGACACGTATGAATCATGGAAGCCATCGTGGTGCGAGGAAACATCTTGTGAAACCAACAGTAGAGGGTCCTTTTCAGTTGGCTCGTCAGTTTCCTGTGTAGCAGTTTTGTTTTCTGCTATATGAATCAGTGAAGTTTGTGTTTTTAGTGTTGTTCTTCATACCCTTTTCTCTTTATGTCCCAATAGTTCCAAAAACTTAATTTCATGTGTTAATGTCATGTATATTTGATGATCTGTCATATTGAACAGAATCAAATTCTGCATCCTTTTGTGTTGTTATAAATTTAAATCATGTATATATCAGAGGGAGAAAAAAACCAGTGATTTGGTGGAATTGGAAACAGAGGGAACCGGTCAGATTATGTATGATCTGGATTTGCTTGTTACCAAGTCGGTAGAGAAGATAAGTTTCAGACCAATAATTCATTAATATGTTGAAAAGTCATTGCCAACTATATAGTTTCTGCTGATTTGTATATTTGGATAAGTTTGGTTGCTTAGTGCCAAAAAAATGTAGTTAAAAAATAATCATTTTCAACGCATACAACTCAAACCTCACCCATGCATTTTTATGTTATTTGTTTATTGTGAGAATTAGGTTTGGCATCTATGGTGGGAGCCATGCTGTCATGCTTTGGACAAGAAGTTTCACATAATTTATAGCACACGATCCATCATAGATAAAGCTTTAACTTAGTAGTATAATTTAGAAACAAAACAAATAAGTGGTTGGCAATTTGTTTGGAAAAAACTGTTAATGTGATGTCAATACATTGACTTAATTAAAAGCACCAATCTTTTAGTTAATCATTAATAGATGAAAAGTACTTTTGGTAATCATTTGCATTTTGCCTAACAATTAACAGAAGCACTAAATTTGATGTGAAGTAGAAAAATACTATCATTTGTGATCATGGTTTTGATCAAAAAGAGAATTTCAAATACATCATATGAAGTATGAACAGCTTGACAAAGCATTTCTTGGTTATAACGGTTGTGAATTTGCGACACATTGTGTGCTTGGCATCAATAAAAGTGAGCAATAGAATACAGAAAGAAAAAATAAACATGTATTTCAACATGAATGATGTCTTAAACGCTTTGATAATTTTCACTCTTCACTGGTTTTGAGTTTTATCATGCGTGGCCTAAGTAAAATGAATGCAGAAATAAGCTCAAACTTAACAGTGGA
The DNA here is from genome assembly GCA_963859935.3 of Lathyrus sativus. Taxonomy (NCBI): domain Eukaryota; kingdom Viridiplantae; phylum Streptophyta; class Magnoliopsida; order Fabales; family Fabaceae; genus Lathyrus; species Lathyrus sativus. Next base: position 36,247 of record CAWUDS030001383.1, on the reverse strand, counting down.
CCAAAAGTATAAATTCAAATTAAATCATATTAAACAGCAAGTAGAAATCTTTCGTTTATTATTATACATATGAATATACGAATATTCGGGGGTATATGTAACATTGAGCTAGTAAAGGATGACAAAAAAATGTATTCCACTTTTAAGTTGATAAAATTATTGCCACCAAAATACACCCATAAAAACAATACCAGTTTAGATGCCCGACTCTTCAAGAAGTTTTAGAAGATTATGCTCGGGAGCACTAACAGATGGTAGGATCATTCTATTAGAACGTGATCTTCGCGGCCGAGTATTACCACCACCTTCGTGCTCGAGGGGTTCCCCTTCTTTCATTACTGGCAGGTCGCCTCTTCTGTGCATGGTAGCAGATGCTCGCTCTTTCCATATTCTTCCATCCTGATGATTGAATAAGATTTCAGAATCACAAAATCTAAATGGTAACAATCGATTAATAGCAGTTCACTCTGGTGTAATCCGTATCATTAACAAGTTAACAACAATACAATTAGTACTCTCTGAGCAACTTAAACTTAAATCAGTTCAAAATTCAAACAAACCATTTTATTATTTTATACTAACATTAGAAAACCAGATATTCGTCTTACATTAAGAATAGATGTTTCTGGCAACGGACATTGAACTGGTCGATCATTGTCAAGAGGCTCAACCGGATGTTCAACTGGCTTAAATTCCACAGCGACTTCAATTCCATGAGAAGTTGCAGTGGCCGCCGCACTTGCAGCAACAGAAGCCGCCGCCTCTGCGTTTGCAGGAAGCACGTCCCTCTCCTCCTGCGTGATACGAATTCAACACACAAAGCAACAACAATAAATAAAACCATGTCACAAACTAAAACTCGCCAACATAACGTACCAAACAAACATAAGGGTCAGTTTGGAAGAGCTAACAGGAACATCCTATGACATGCCCATAAACTATTTTCAACTTATTTTCATAAGCTCTCCAAGACACTTGAAAAAACAACGTATAACTTATATAGAAACAGTTTATACATAAGCATTTATATGACATAAACACTTATGCTATAAGCGCTTAATTAAACTATTTATCCTAAAAGGTCCATATTTCTAATCCCAATTCCACATGTTTCGCTAAATTTCCCAATCTAACACCAAATCACATCAATAGTTAATTGAACTCAATAAGCCATAAGGCAAGAAAACATATATAAATCAATAATCACTTAACTTTATTGATTTTCTTCAACTGATAATAACTATTGAACCCCAATACAACGCAAAGGGGTCAAATCAAATTGTTACATCCAAGTTTGATCCAATAGCACAGAAACAAAGAACAAGGCTTTCATATGAAAATACAAAATCAATGTCAAAACATTTTAGATTTTACAAACACTTGCTTCAACGAATTCCGATTATCATAAAATTAAAAAAGCACGACATAATCATTTTTGGATTGTAAATGAAGTTTGGATGAAAGTGTTACCAAGCGGGCACTTTGCGTGCGTCGATGCATGCTCTTTTTAACGGTGAATCTCGAAAATAAACCCACCATTTTTACCGAGTAGAAATGAACGATCGTTTTAATGGTGGTGTGATTATCTAGTGAAAGAGTCGATTTAGCTTGCAGTATTTGATACTGGTGATGAAGTAGTTGAAGGAAACGGGTTTTGATCCGGGTCGAATATGGCCCGAAACGAGGTGATGTTGGTTGTGGAGAGAGATTGGAGGATGAGGAGAGGAATCGTTTATTTGGCGTGAGGGATGATGTTGTTGTGCTGTATTGTGTGCTGTGTGGCGTATTCATTCATTCGTTAACAACAACAATAAATAATAACAATCGTGAAGAAATTTCTTTAAGTGTCAATTATATTATTTTTTAAACAAAATATGGTAAGTGTATTTAAATACTAGAAAATAAATATATGTACCCTTTTTTCAATCATCACCATTCTATATTTATAAATTAGGTATATAACATAGTTCATTATGAATTTTTATTAAATGATACTGTAAAATTATTTTATGTCAATTATCTTTAATCTCTTTAAACATTATTTTAAAAGTGAAAATAAGATGAAATTGCATGTGTAAGAGAAAATTATATATTTGTCATATTTTATTAGAAAATAATACAAATCATATTTAAGAAATTGTATCTAAGCTTTCTTCTAATAATAATAATAATATTATTATTATTTGTAGTCATTATAGAAATCAATTAAATTTTGGTTAAATATTATTTTGGGTCGGTTAAAGCTTCAAAAAGCGAAGACCCGAATCAATGTTGATTCACTCTAGAATGACTAAAGGTATAAAAGACATTATACAAATTATTTAAGGTACACTTTTTTATCTCTATTTTTACTACATTCATCTTAAATTCTGAACTGACTTAGGTGTTGGAGTGTTAATCTTGCAGGTCCACCTCACATCGGTTCAAGATTTCTCATCAATGCCATATATTTAATTCTAGTTCTAAAATGGAACAATGGCACAGCCTGTGGGAATCGACTACTAATTTCTATGAAATTCCACGAGTAATTCATCTTCGATCCAAAATTAAATCTCTATTAGAAGCATTGGAGATGGAAATAGTAATTCTCTTTGCCTCGCTAAAGAGATTCGTCAAATCTTCTAATTCAGTCATAAACCAATTATCATTTATCAATGAGATCCATATTGCAACAACACCTATTGTTGATCTACCATCATATCACCTCTCCCAAACTACAATTTGGGTCAATCAGCAAAGCGGATGTCGACTAAAAATAGAATTTTTAGATTAGGAAAAGATGAATGAAACTTCGAACTTTGACATGCCACTAATCTTAATAATCATAAGTCATGAATCGTACTCTGACAGGAATCATCATAGATGATAAAATTTATTAAAACATCCTCTACATCGACACTTAAAGCAATTAGGCCATCAACAACGAGATTTGAATCTGTATCGTGGCAGATTTTTTTTGTTCTTCTATGATTCAATAACTCGCTCTTACAAAATAATAGATATGACGATGTCGATGGGAGAATGGGCGAGTGAGAGAAACCTAACCTTCACCTTCCTTGCAATCCCGTGTATAAGTACCTTCAAGGTTATCCTGGGAAGATTGTAACATCCCAATTTTTATTAATTAATTACTTATATTAATTAAATGATTTATGGGGATTATTTAATTAGTGGGTGATTAATTAAATGAAATTGGTAGATGTTGGAAGGAAATAGAAGAGAAAGACTTTTAAAGGAAAAGTGGAAAGAAAAGAAGATAGAAACATAAAGGAAAAGGGAAAGAGGAGAAAAGAGAAGGAAAAGAAAGAAAAGTTGGAAAAACTCAAGAACAACTCTCAAGCATCGATCTTATCAAGGTAAGGGTGTGAAATATCATTATCTTAACAATGTATATGATTATGTATGCTTGGGTTAGATTGTTGGATGTTTTTCTACAACTTCCATTTTAGGGCATAAATGGATTTTATCGGTAGAAACCGAGTTTAATGTTGAAAATGAGAATAAGTGGTATAATTTATGTCGGGGAACGTTAGGTCAAGGCTATTGAACAAGTCGGAATAGAATCGGGTGAATTCGGAGGTTTTGGAGATGTTGAACAATGGGATTTTCTTGTGTTCGCGGACACTCGCTAGCTTGTTCGCTAGGCGAGCAGGTCGCGGACGTTCGATGGGCCTTCGCTTAGCAAGCCAGTAGCGAACGGTCCCAGACTTGGGACAGTACAGAAATGGTCATCTTCGCTGGTAGCAAGTGAGGTAGCGAGATGTTCGTTAGGGCCTCGCTGGAGCGAGCTGGTAGCGAAGCCTTCCAGTGGCTTATGTTTGTGTTCGCGAGCTTGTTCGCTAGGCGAACAGGCAGCGAATGTTTGCTAGGCGAGCGTGCTAGCGAACGTGACAACATTTGGTTTTTCTTTGTGGTTCTATCCAATGTTGATTGTGTGGTTCAGTTGTATTAAATCCTTATTGGAAGTGAATAGTTATGTTGTTGTATATGTTCTGTGGGTAGCCGTATGGCGTGAATCCTAGATTGTTGGATTAATTGAAACGTGGTCTTTTGACAATTATAGTGCATTGTTTAAAATTAATTAAAAATGCAAGATGAATATGATGGGGTTTGTTGCTGTTTGGCACGATCTTATGAATGCATATTGAATGTATGCGATTGTATGTGGATAATGCATGGGAACATATCGTGAATATGTGTGCACTGTTTGATGAATGTGATGATGATTAGTATGATTACTTGATAAAATGAATATGTTGTGTGTGCAATCATGTTATAATTCTTGAAGGGAGGAATTATTTGAATGCATGGGATTAAGATGCGAGAACGGTCTTAAGTGCATTTGGTTGTTGATTGCATATGCATCATTTAGTCAAGAGGCAATGTTTGCTAGTTTCGTGGAGACTAGTGACTTGTCCCAAACCTAGAAGGGTGGGTTTGAAAGCTTAGGGAACGACCTTTTGTTGTTATCGATCTAGAAGGGTGGACCCGGTTTAAGTGTAAAAACCGAAAAATGATAACAAGTGTTGGTACCACATGGCATTGAGTTGCATTGAGTTGTGTTGAGTCACATAGCATTGATGTCATTGTTATATGATTTATGCTTGTGTGTAAGCTGTTGAATTGTGAATTATGGATATGTGCATGATGAAACATGTCTTATGATTATCCATATGTGGTTATACATGTTGTGAAATGTATGATGAGCTATAAATGAATTGTGGCGAGAAAATGTGGAATATATATATATATATATTTTTATAATTGTGTATATGTATATATAATTATATGCATTGATTATTATGATAATATTTCTCATCCTTTTGCTGTCTTATAATGCTCTATGAGGCATTGCAGATTAGGTTTTGCTGGAGGTCTTTTGTGAAGTATAGCTTCATTCTTTTGGTCGGTTCGCTTTGATATGTAGCACCGGGTAGTTAGGTTGTATAGCATTCTTTTGGGATATATCTTGTATATGTATCCGTTGGCAGATGTTTTATAAACATGAATGATATTGTGAATCAAACTGGATGATATGTATTTATATGATTACATGTTTAAAATGATTCAATGTTTAGATTTTCCACTTTAATTCTAAATATTGAAATGTGGGTGTAAAGACTAAGTTACTCTGTTGAAAGCTACCCCACCGTTGCATGTCTTTGATAGAGCAGGTTTTTAATGTTTTATTTCACGTATGATGTGACATACCTCTTTTATACCATGTTATAATTTTACTCTGATAAAAATTTAATATGTGCTTAAATGATTTATCTGATTATTTGGGGGTATAGAAAGGGGGTGTTACAAAGATCCTTCTTGGAAAAACTAGATGCGGTAGTATCCTAGGTCCACCTGAAGATAGTGTATCATGATATGGAAGGAAAGCCAATTCAGCACGAACATTGAAAAAGAGAAACACATTATAGAGGTCATCCTTAAGGACATCCTCGTGTTGTCGACACTAACAAAGGAATGTCCCGAGAATTTCAATATGCTTGACCTGAACGCATGCGAAAACAAAGTTAGGCTCGTCGTCTCAGACGGTAAGTTCGAGGTTATCTAGCTCAATAACAATCCCGCCATATTGGTGAAGATATGATCCAAACTTTTCTTTGCGGTAAGATCCACATTAATTGAATGCCATCGAGCGAGTGCATACATTTTCTCCGTATCTCCACACAAGATGTCTGATATTTATCCCATGGTGGTCTACCACTAACTAAACATCAACCCTAGCACCTGTTACGTCTCCCAACGATGAAAAAGGCAATTCCTTGAGAAGGCTAAGGCCACACAAGCACGGTGAAAGGTCTATTAGATTCAAGATTCGTTTCTGAGGTGAAATACATAAAATGGTTGTCGAACTTCATAATGGTGAAGAAAGCCTTAGGAAAGTGGATGATGTTTGTTGACTACACTGATTTTAAAGCATGTCTGAAATTGAGAAACATTGCACTTGTACCTAGAAGTTGCAAAGGATACGGTGATTGTCGTCCTGATTAGAGAGTTTGACTCTAACCAAAGCCCTGTGTAATTCATATTAAAAGCCCTATTTGGAGTTGAAACGTAATACCAACGAATTGAGAAAACAACTTTGGCATTACTGATAGCAGACACGAGCTTATAAGGTACTTTATCACACATTCTATAACCATTTGAATAAACTTTCCCCTAAGACGGGTGCTTTATCGACTGGATCTAGTCAGGCGTGTGACGAAATAAGCCATTGGTTTGTTGGAGTTCAAGGTGTCGTTTGAATCAAGGAAAGCATTTAAGGCTCATTCATTCGCTAAATTTCTTGCCGAAATGGTTCTCGTCCCTATGGGTCCGAATTGCACCTGAGTAATATTGACTGACGAATCATTTAACATCTGGGGAAGCAGTGCAGACATAATTCTAGAAAATTGTTTCAGGCTCGAAGTAGAATTTTACTTGAGATTAGAATTCTTAACCATTGGCAACCAAGTCGAGTATGAAATGATGATTGTAGGAATTACCCTAGCTTAAGAGATGGGGTAGGACAGATCAAGGTGTAAACAGACTTCAAAATAGTTGTACCTCTATGAGAAAGGATGCCCAAGCTAAAGATCCTTTATTTCAATGATATACCAAGCTAGCTACCAAGAAAGAGATGAAATTCAAAGCATTTAAAATTGCTTATGTTGTGCGGGACGAAAATACTTGTGTCACCTACTCTCCTAGTTAACCATCTTAAGGAACCTCAATATTTATCACTTTTAACCCAAGAAACTAGGAAAGGACCAAGCATTGAGCCCCTGGGGAAGATAGTGTCGGTCATAGACGATAATGTCCACCTTCTTATATGTCCCCAATTCTGGAGTATATTGAGCTATAGAGTCTTTCACCATATCCATTTGAAGCTACCTTTTGTAAAGAGAAAGGTTAGCGAGTATACAATGGTTGGGGGAACTTTATATAAAAGAGGCTTATCCACACCCTTTTTGAAATGCCTATGGAAAGAAGAAGTCACTTATACACTTTTAGAAGTACATGAGAGGATAACTAGATAACATCTCGAGGCTATGACATTGACTAAAAAGATTCTAAGAGCAAGATATTTTTGGCCAACCATGGTTAAAGACGCCCAAGAATGCATTAAAAGACGTGATCAATGCCAGTGGCATGAGGATATTTTCAATGTTTCATCTGCAAAGTTATATGTAAAGACAACACCATGGTCGTTCCGACAGTGGGCATTGGACATCATAAGTCTATTGTCCCCCATGTTAGGGTAACTCAAGTACTTGGTTGTAGTTGTAAATTACTTTACCAAGTGGATCGAGGCAGAAGCATTGGCAAACATCACAATGACAAATGTCATAAAGTTCTTCAAGAGAAACATATCTGTTAGGGTCCCCTAAGCCATTGTAATAGATAATGAAACAAAATTAACAAATAAAAAGTTGAAAATCCTATTGGAGGAGTTGAGGATCAAGCAACACTTTTCCTCGACTGAGCACCCCTAGATGAACAGAAAGGCGAAAACGGTCAACTGAGAGCTACTTAGAGGTCTAAAGCGGAGACTACAAGAGGCTAAGGTTAACTGGGCCGACTAATTACCACATGTTTTGTGAGCTCATCGTACAACTCCCAGGCAACTACCGGGGAAACTCCCATCCAACTTGCATACGGTATTAAAGCGCTCATTCTAGTGGAAATTAAAGAGATGAGTTGGAGGACAGCTAAACCTTTATCGGCGAAAGAAAATACCAGAGCGATAAGGGAGTAAGTTGACCTTTTAGAAGAAAAAATGATGCTAGCCACTTTCACCAATATCATCGCTTCAGATATGGAAGTTTGTATTGCAATTACATGGGAAGGAAAAATGCCTAAGATGGAAAGCTTGTGGCAAATTGGGAAGTGTCGCAGCGTGAAAATACTCAAGCGCATTGCACGCTCGAAGATACAACAGAGTCACCACCGATCTTTATTTATTCCAAAAGAAATGAAAAATATCGACAAAACCCTTCAAAGATAAAGAAAATAGTCGTCGCAATCAAATTCGGGTTCGAAAGTCGGTTATGTAAGAGGAAGGTATTAACATCTATCACATATGTTGTACTCAACGAAAACCGTTTTGATTGTTCTTGCATAGATGGGTGTTAATCTCTAAATGTTAATTGTGAAAAAGGAAAAGGGAAAAGTGAATTTTAAAATAGTGTGCTCGCCAAGGATTCGAACTCCCGTGCCTGCGTATTCTCAAAGTGTTAACGCCCCCGATTTTTATCTAAGACATGACTCATAAATTATTAAAATTACTTATTTAAATAAAATAAGAGGGTTTTGAAATTTATCAAATTGGGTAACCATTCAAATTCACAAGTGGAAGATCACCGCATTTCTAATACATTCAAAAAAAGTAATTAAATAATTTAAAATATAATGCAAACAATTTATAAACTACTGAAACATTTTTTTTGAAAACCCTTTCTTCCCCACGAGCACGCATCAAGTAGACATCAAGCACTTTGAAACTCCACATTTGTACCTAAAATGTTATTGTAAGGGTCAATCTCCATTAAACACAAACCATATGAAACTAAACAAAACAAGAGTCAGAAATCAGACAAATATAAATACACATATCATGTTCAAGAGAATTTAATAAAAGAGAAACCTACCAAGTTGTTAATATTGAACAATAACTAATACAAAATGCAAATGAAGTAATTAACTCAAGATTGAAAACAACAAAAACAACAACAATCACAAAATGTCATATGCAAAAGAATGCACGTTCTTAAACTACATGATCCAGATATCCGCTACACAGACAATCCACTACAAAGGCAATGCACTACAAAGACAACCTCACAGAAATCTTTAAACTCCACAAAGACAATCAAAGATAAATATTTACCTGCCACTAAGACAGTGGTACACGATCTTACCCATCATCAAGACACTCATACCATACATATGACATGATATGTATCATGTATGATGACAATAAAAATGTGATCCCACCACTTAGGCAACAACAAATAATATAATATGTAGTGTTATCAATTTAATATCCATTGCAAAACTATTACCAGTAACTCATCTCAATTTAATATCAACTACAAAAATATTACGAATAGTTTATAGGTTCACTTTGCAAAAAAAAACAAGACAAGTAAGTAGGGACTTTTAGTGCACTGTATGTTGGCTTACCGTTACAAGTTTCGCATATACCGAAACACACCACAAATTAATAGTATACATGTGCATAAAATCAATAAATCATTTGTACATTAACATTCAATAAAGTGAAATTTAAAGGAAACCAATTAAAAAAAAAGAGTATAATTTGTATATAACATCCACCTAATCTCAAACACACGTTTAGTTTAGAATTATATGGAAAAAACTCTTACATTAATGTTTTCTTTTGAACCAAAAAGCTTTATAGTTTGATTACATAAACAACTCCAACAAAAACTCTCTAGAATCACATAAAATAAAGTGGAATAATTATTGAGGTGTAATATGACCGGCGAACAGAAATATTTTCTGTGAGAGTTTTTGATTTTGTGTAGGGTTTGTACGGGAAATTATGAAAATTCAGGAATGGAGTTGAGAAAAAATAGGATAGTGGAGTATAAGATAGAATAAAAAAATAATTTTTATTATTATTATAGACACTGTTTTTCTTATTGCGCTAATAGTCTGCATGTTTATATTATTGACAATAGTAGATAGCAGATGCATACCAATTTTTAATAATTGATAATTGACAATCGTAATCAGCATAAGCATAAAATTTATTATTGATTATTAGCCATTGTAGAAGCATAAAAGCTATTGAATCTGCATGCAAGTTATTATGCTACTATTATTTTTCTCTCAATTTGTTTCTTACATAAGTAAGCCTACACTATAATTTCTACATTGAGAAGCATTTATGTAATTTTTTTTTATGTTGGGGTATATTTTCTTTGAAAAATCTGCATAACAATTTTTTTTACTATGACAAAAATACAGCCTTTTTCATCCTCTCCATCTCTTTCTTCCAATTTTCTAATTCCAGCAGCCCATTACAACTATTATAAAGTGATAAAGTGTGGGGAGAGAGAGATATTTAACCATGATATATATTTATAACAAAATAATATATACTAAGAAAGAAGGTGTAAATGTATAAATTGCTAATACAATTTAACACTTGCAACCCAAATACATAATAGAAGTCACCGTATTTTACTATTATTTATATTTCATTTTTCATTTGCAAAAATCCTATAAAAATACATTAAAGTTTTTCTTTCATAAAAATCATTAAATCTGCATCTTTCTAAGAGGATGAGACTTTCAATTTTAATATCCACATTACACTTCTATGTCTTCAAATTAAAGCAACCTGTAAAAAAACTGAAACATAAATGTTATTATTTGTCTTTGATTTTTTATATGAAAAATAAATAAAAGTTGAGTAGAGAGAAAGTAAAGAATAAATAGATAACAACTCATGTGTACGTGAGAATCAATGGTTAGAAGAAAAAATTAATTCATATTCATATGAAGAGAATAAAGTATCTGATTTTCAAATCTTCAAGTTTTTTTTTCAAATTTTCCTGTCATCAAACAATCGAGAGAGAGTTTAATAAGTGAATGATTGAGGAAGATGAAAAGAGATTATGAGAGAGAATAAACATGACTCTTATAGTATTGAATGCATAACATTGAATGTTACACCACTGCCTACAATTTTTTTTGAAGTTGAATTTATTATATGTGTATTTAATGACAAATGAAAAATTGTAGTACATAATTTGAATTAAGATACCGAGACATATTGAAATGAATGCACATGGTGACAAAAAAATTCACCAAATATGTTTCTTATCAATATATCATTCAACTATCTTTTGATTTTTTAAATGCAAAGTACTATTTTTTCTTTCATTTGAACGCAAGTGATCTACAAACTAAAATATTGCTATTAATTTTTAAGACTATGGCTAGAGCTTATTAATAAAATACTACATATTTTTATAAAAAAAAAAAACTATAACAATTGTTATAGTTCTATTTTCATTTTAGAAAACACAACTTTGGTATTTTTGCTTAAACCAACCTTTACAATTTTTCTGTTCTATATTAATTTTAACTAAAAACTATCATTAATTTCTAAAATACAACCTTTGAATAATGAGATGGAAAGAAGAATGCAATCACCCTAATTTTTTTATAAAATCAACAATTGAAATGAGTTTCTTTTGCAAGGATATGAGAAGAAAATACTATGAAAAAAATACGTAATGATACAAACACAAATGAACCTTTAGACAAAAAGAACAATTCTAAATAAACAAAGATACATTCCATGCATTCAAAGTGCTCCACAATTTTATCACGGCGAAACAATAATCCAAGCATTTATATTTATGTTGATAAAGGTTACCATAAAGATAGATGATTTTGGGAGGGTGTTCGTTTTGTGTGCATCCCTTCCTTTTTCATTTAAGAGAGTTTTGTATGCAATTTGTCAACATTAATTTCATCATTAGAGAGAGAGAGAGAGTTATTTTTGCAAAAAAGAAGAAGGAGAGGTTATAAAGTCACGCATATGCAACTGGTGATGAAGTAGAAGATATTATTAGAATGGAAGTTAGATTTTGAGAGACTTGTGAAAAGTTGTAAAAACCAACCTCAGTAGTTATGCATTTTTAAAAACTGTAACTTTTTATTAGTATTTTATTTTTTAATTAAATAAATTGTAATATTTTTAACCGTTTATGTAGTTGATTTTTGTGAAGGGTGTTAAAGAAATAATAGTGTGAATTATTGGACAAAATTGGAAGAAAAAAAGCTACACCAAAATAATGTATTGTCTTTATATATTGTTATAGATTATTATTATTATTATTATTATTAATAATTCAACTTCTAAACAAGACCTTCCTCATACTTTTTTCCTTTTCTAACAAGTCATCCCCACCTCTCTCTTACTATTCATATTATTATACACACACTTATACAATGCTTTTAATTATTATTAATCTCTAAATTAATCTACTATCATATTATCACATAAAATAAGCTAAAAATCATATAATTCAACATCATTAATCAAGCATATAACGATAAATAATTAAAGAATTATTATATCATGATTATACAAAATAAATTAATTAAATTCGATTGATTTATGCATGATCAAGAAATTAAAAATAAAAGTTATAATTAATTAATTAATAAAAGTAGAGGTGTTACATAGTGCAATGAAAAAAATCAAATTTTTGTAGTTTATGGTAGAAAATAATAATTTGTTGGTTGCTTTTAGGGAACAATTATAATTGTATGATTCATATCCTAGAAGTGTGTAGACGTCAGCTGATTTGATTCTCGTATGGATGCTCCTAGCTTTTTGTTTGAATGCTAAGAAATTGATTATAACAATTCTTTTATGAAAAGAAAAGAGAATTGTTTTGAAAAATGTTTGTGTGATAAAAGAAGAGTTATTTGAATTGAAATAAAAAAGGGAAAGAGTTTGCTTGAATATGGAAAATGTTGTTGAGGTGTGGTTAAAGTGTTGTTTGCACTAAGATTATGTTGTTTGAACCCATAGGTAGGTATGTCTAAACCAAAGAGTGTAACTTTAATCATTAGATGACGTGACTAATGCATAATAGTAGGATTTTGCCTAGATTCAGGGATCAAGTTCTATAAAAGGGTTTTGTCTAAGCATAGAGCTTATCGGGCGAAAATGAGGTTGCCTGAGCATAAAACTTATAGGGCGTGAAGGATTTGCCTGAGCATGAAGCTCATGGGGTATGCATGAGTTGCTAGATCAGGGAACTCTATAGAGAAAAATAAAAGAAAAGGGTTCACTCGAGCCCAGAGCTTGCAGGAAAATGCATGAGGGTTACCAGAGCACAAAGCTCTTCAGGACAAGGATGAAGGTTTCCAGAGCACATAGCTCTACAGGGCAATGCATGAAGGGCTACTGATTTATAAATGAGTGTTTAACCATGAAGTGATTAACCTAAAGCATGTATAGATGTCAAAGAGAAATCTTTTTAGTCCGAAGAGGAAAGTATTATTGGTGTTGATTGTTGCGTGTCTATGGAGAAGAAGAATTGTCAATTATTTGATTTAAATTGCACTAAAGTCTATGAACGGATGCAAATACTTTGAATAAATTAGGCTTACGTCCCGTATTTAAAGATACTCAGCACAAGGATATGAATAATCTCTTTCATCCTTCTCCGTTGCTTAAGGCTCTTTGAGCAAAATTCGCGTCTTAATGGGCAAGTGTTGAAGGAAGAATCTTTTTGTTATGCTTGAGCAGTGATCCAGTCTTGATGTCTAGAGTCTTTGAAGCATTGAGTATGAAGCTTGACGAGAGTAGTGCCAATGCAGAGGGTTAGTCCTATCAGGTGAGCAAGTGACTGATGATCATTTAACTGGACAAGAGAAACAAATAAATATCAAATAAATACTTAGATAACTTTGATCGATCAATTAATCAGGGACAAGATCAAAGTATACAAGCACAAAGACTTATTAAATATTAGAATCATGAAGAGATTAAAGTGTTATCAAGCTTACTAATTTATAAAATTAAAAATAACCAATAAAATGTTAATAAAAAAAATTTAATGTGATCATGTGTATTAACTTCTAAAATTTTAATGAAAATTCTTTAATTAAACCTACTTAAATTCTAATTAAAACCTAAGTGCATTATTATTTATTTTTAAAGTATTTTCTCATATGCAAAATAAATGTTTCAAAAGTATTTAAAATGATTTTTTCTCTATCATGATAAAATGTGAAACGAATATGAAAGTTTATTAAAATAACATTAAATAAAAAGATTATAAAGAAAAAGGAAATGATAATTGCAGGGGTGGCAAAGCCAGTAGTGGTGTGTGGTAATAAAAGTCAGTTTGGGCTTAGCAGAAAGCCCAATACATTATCATGGCTTCAGAATAGAGGGTGGTGTGACTGGTGTTAGGGTGTAATAGTAAGCTCAGTGGGCCAAAGCCACATGTCAAAGCACACAACCAAGAGAAAGAGTGGGAAGGTTCAACAAGTTATCTCACTTTCTTTTCCTTGTTTCACGTCCATGTCCTTGTTTGAGCTACCAACTTCACCACGCGGGAAATCGTCTTTGGAGGCGGCGGAGGTCTAAATACTTCTAACTACACATCAAAACATTTGTCTACCTCTCTCTCTCTCTATCTATCTATCTCTCTCTCTCACACACACACACACACACGCATAATCTCATGTTATTTTATTATAATTCCTCATGGAGAATCCAAACCGAGCAAAAAAAGCATGAACCTTAAAGAACTAAATCAGTAATTAAATGGTGAGTGTGAGGTAGATGGAGTCCAAACCTTATGGGTTTGGATCCATAGTCTAAGCTACATCGTGGCAAGTGTGAATTTGCAAGAAGATGAGAAATTGAGATCTTACCTTCGAGACCATGGATCGTCAAAGAGTTGTTGTAACAAAGAAGATGATAACGAAGCAGGAATTCCATAGACGCTTTAATGAGGTAATTCAACTGGAGCTGGTACGTAGCATTGTAACCTTTTTCTTCTTCTTCTCTAATGTATAATTCATAGATTGAGACTTCTTGATGCTTTGTTTTGTTGTTGTTGTATTTTTTAGTATGGTCTTGCTTTGATAATGTAACATCGGAATGAGAACATTTGACTTCACTTGTTTTATTTTGTTGAAGTTACTATTTATATTTTGTTGATATCTCAAATTTTTGGTGATTTGAATAATACAACTCTTTTTGTTATATTATGAAATTTTAAGTTTATGAGACTAAATGGCATGGGTTGAAATATTGTGTTTATTTGATTTAATAATTATTATGCTGCGATGATACCCTAAGTGAAGGTGAGCATGTGATGACATGTTCTAAATTGTTGTGCTATATCCTGTGTTACGAAGCAAGATATATTTGATTATGCGTGACACCCTGAATGGTTGCATTTTGTTTAATTAAAACCCATATTAAATTATATGCGGGGTTTAGGGTGTTACATCTAATACCAGCGATGTTAGCCTAACCAACATGTCCTCTTTCTTTTTAAGCAATGTCCTTATAATATATTTCTCATGGGAGAAATTCCCTTTGAAAATATAAAGTTGGGATTTTGACTCACTGGTGACTTGGGAATGTTTCTCGCGCTTGGATTGCTCAATTAGCAGAACCCTCGTCAAATAATTTTCCACCAAATCATATAACTTGGGAAGTGTTGTGTTACCGGAAACCTTGTAATTTCTAGGAAACTCTTCTGGAAAAAGAAGGTGGTTGCCATTAAAATTTATACCGTTAAATGTTAGCTCAGCCGACATGAAAGACTGAGGAGGCGAGTTATCCCTAACAGGTATATAGTGCTCACCTACCACATCCTCCTCTGAGATTGTATTTTCATTGTCTTTGGGGCCAGTGAACCCACACCCTAATTCTGAATCTTAGGATGGTGGGTATCTTCGGTGCCTCATACTCCCTTTAGTCAAATGGCCACCTGGGGAACTCTTTGGCTTATCTTCCCCTTAGCAATCAACATTTTTCTTGGTCAAGCGCTTATTCCTTTTAGCTAATGAAACACATGACATTTTCTTTACAAAAAATAAGAAAGAAAATAGAAGAAGATACGAGAAAAGGTTAGTAATGAAAGTTAAAACCATTTTTTATCAGGGGTAATCAATGACCTCTCACTAGGCACCCTAACAGACAAATATGATTCCCCACGTCTTTGACACACGTAAGGGATTACTTAAAAAAATAGAAACAAAGTGTTTTAATTTACTTGAATCCATATTTAACTTTTGCATACCTGAAACAACTCAATGTAAGTAAATTCAAAAGTTATATTATTTACCTTATTTTCTTCCTGGATTGTTATAGGACATAGAAAATTTTCATTCTCTTTCTCATATTTAATGGAGGAGTCCATATAGTTGTCTTTTCTTCCTCATTTGCATTTTTTTTGGGAAATTATAGAAATCAATTTGAGAATTAAAAAGCAATGGAGAGCAACTTGCAAAATTTCGACATATTACTTTTAAGTAAATTTGTAAATTTTGAAAGTTTGATTTTTAATAATACAAAATATATATCACTTATATTTTAAATGATTTTTACCATAAGAAGACATGTATTTAATTTTTTTTTTCAATTTTTTTTTTACTGATTTTAAACCTTAAACATTGGACCTTTAAATTAAAGATTCAATGTTGGATCAGGTGATTTTGATTATTATTCTAGGTCGCTCACAAAACCCAATATAAAAGAACGAGAGACAAAACTAAGGAAGTGAATACGCGAGGAACAAATGTTCCTCCATTCTCACCAAATGCAGACAATTTTGCCCTCTCGGGTATCACCCATTGTCCAGATCAATCATACAATTGTCCCCACTACATGTCGCATTCATCGCATACGATTTTAACCGTTCTCATTATATAAGAGAGAAAACGCATAATTCTCATGTATTCAAACCCTCCATCACTCATAAATTACTTGTTATTCTATTATTGACTTGAATGTTTGAGTACTACTATTAACCTTGCAGGTCAGTCCCTCTATACTGCACAAAAGCTTAATTCTACCTAAATCTACATCGTATACGAAGAGCTTTCTTTTGGTATGAAAAGTGATGTGATCTTAAATACAAAATCTCATAATAGAAGGAAATATGGGTCATGGAAGAAATGGGTTTGAGTCCCAGAATGGAGCGAAATGTGTAACATGTAACACCCCAAATTTTAATTGGAATATTTAAATTAATTTATTTAATTGAGAATATTCGTAATTTGGTAATTTTGGGTGGTTTGGTGGAATATGGAGAATTATGCATATTTGGGTTATTTATTTTGAATAATAATGTATAATATGGATATATTAATATTATTATGAATTAAAATAAATATAAGTTGGATAAGGGCAATTTGGACAATTAAGAGGAGTAAGTGAGGGTATTATGGGAAAAGCTCAATTGTGAGACTCAAGTCTAGGTTTAACAAAAAGGAAATTCTGAAGGTTTATGATTCATTTGTTAACCGTGAAAAGAGTTGAGGTCAGAGCTCTGAGGAGGGAGAATTGGAGGCAAAAGCTTCGGAAGATTCCCTGAAGAATTTGTGAAGGCTCTGAATCGACGATTAAGGTATGAGGAGTATAGTCTTTCATAATTTTTCATGTGTTACTTTCAGTGTATTTAAGGTTGATTTAAGGGTTTAAGAGTTTTGAGGCGAATAGTGAGAAAAAAGGATTTTTGGCCTTCGTGGCCTAAATCGATTATTGAGAATTTTAACCGTAGGGATTTATTTGGGAAAAAGGGAAACTAGGCCTTCATGGTCAAAAACTATGATTTGGCATTGGTCTAACCCTGTAGGGAAAATTAATAGTGAGAATCCTGATAGTTGTGGTGTAGTGGTAAGTATTCCTGACTGTTAGAGCATAGATATGAGAAATAGTGGCCTTCGTGGCCTAAACCTCTTAGTGTGAATCTAACCTGGAATTCATTGGGGAAAAGGGAAAGGTAGGCCTTCGTGGCCAAAACCTTGAATTGTTATATGTCTTATCATAAGGAATAAGAATATTCAAATTTGTGTAACTTTAATGCCTTAGGGTGTAATTGAAGGAAAATTTGTGATTTAGGACATGAATATGTTACGGGATTGGCCTAATAAATTGTAGGTTTTGTGCCTTTATCGCCGTAAGACCTTAGAAATGGTTTAAGGATGTTTTGGGGGCATTGGGGAAGTGAATCGTGTGGACTTTTGGATTGATTTAGGTACCGGAGCATAACAATGTTTTGTTGTCCGTTATGACTGTTCATGTTTTCAGTCGAAATCGTTTTGGACGTAACTTTTGATCCTTAAGTCCGTTTTGTCCCCTGTTCGAAGCGTTGAAAAGCTAATGAACAGGGCTATAACATAGTATAGATAAGGGAATTAATTTACTAATATTTGTATCTAATTATGTTTGAGAAGTCAATTGTGTATATGTTCTATTAATGAATCATGTTTTAGTTCAGTGATGTCTTGATGTTTTGATGCTGCGATTTTCCTGATGAATTACCATGAGAGTAATTGTGATAATATATGATAATATGATGAATTAACATGAGTAGGACTATGAAGTTTATGTGATTAATAGGCGATAATACGAGAATTACCGCGAGTATAATTATGATATAATATGTGATAATATGTGATAATATGATGAATTAATATGAGTATGATTGTGAGCGCTATGTGATTTGTATATGATTATATGATGATTTCTATGATATATGATGATGATTATTATAATTATATGATGACATTATGTATGATGATGATTATTATGATGTGCTCTGGTTCTCTAGTAGAATTGATCCTATTGATGGGGATCTATAGAGGGTTGATGGCCCACTGTCCATCGAGCTGTAATGATTGGTACCATATGCATTGAGTTGTGCATTGCATTTCTGAGTCTTTTTGTATGAATTATGACGTTGTGGCCTTTGAGGCATATTGAGGGATATGAATGTGTTGAATATGATTATGATCCATTTATATGTTGATTTTCATACATTGATTATTATGAATTGTTTACTCACCCTACCTGTTTGAATGTTACCTCCACGTGGGTAACGTGCAGATGATCAAGTTTAGCTGTGGACGTCGTTGAGGATTATTTTTGAAGTTTTGAGTTGTTAGCCTTTTTGGTTAGCTTAGAGGGTCTTGCTCTGATATGTAACATCGGGTTGTGTTATTTGAGTTAGGCTATATACTGTTGAGTTATTTTGCTTATTTTCCCTGATGAGGAAACCTTGACTCATGCCTTTGAATTCCACTGTTTTATGATGTTTGATGTATTTTGGGAAAACCCGTTGTTTACGGAGCCGTGACCTATTTTGATGACATTGGGAAATGTACGCCCTTTTGGTGGCTTTTGTGAAAATTTAATAATTTACATGATATTTGTGTTATTTTGCCATATTATCTGTGGGGTAGAAAAGGGTGTTACATAACACCCTTGTAAACCTCGCGGAATATATATAAATAATCAAAGTAAATTAACATGCATCTTAAATAAGGGTGTCACATATAATTCCAAACATCACACATATACTTGTCATGCTCAATAACACTTAAAATGAAATCATGCTTTTCATATAATTTCACATAGCATGTAGCAGCAGAATTACTTCAATCATAAATTAACATAATGAAAGCCCCATGATCGACTCATTCATAATCATCACTTAGGCATAAAAGTCGATACTCCTCATAATTCAAATAAAAATAACAATAAAGCAGAGTACATAAAGTACCTCTCAAAACATGGGCTTACTTAATTATCGATCTCGTACAAAACATCATTCCAACAGAAGGGTGAGAATTAACATAATTATCGAAATCATAGGATAATATATAATTTATGGCATACAAACATAACATAATTATTCTCACACTCCAAAGCTTCATCGACATATTATCACTCAATTTACCATACTATTCATAAGCACATACTCACAATTCCATAATCCTTCAATTCATCAATTCCACTTATTTCACATGATCTCATATTGCAAACATATACAGGATGTGACTCAACGCAAGACTATAATGCAACTCATGTGTGTGGTATCAATCACTTGTTATTATTTTTTGTTCTTTACATTAAACCGGGTCCATTCTCTAGACCAATAACACAAAAAACTCATTCTCAAAGCTTTCAAATCCTGCTTTAGGTTTAGGACAAGTCACTAGTTCCCACGAAACTAACAAGCATTGTCTTTTGATAATAAATGATGCATGTGCAAGTTTACAACCATATACAATTAAAATCATTCTCTAATATTAACATTCATGCATATATTCAATAATTAATCACACTTAAATTACTATACAATTACACATACTTGCACATTATTATGAATCATCCACACACAATTTACTTTCAAATAATATAAACCACATTTTACAATATAATCACGACTGTATTATCATTACAACAAGCAATAACTATCATGCATTTCATATTTTCACACAGCAAAACATACTTATATAAGCACACACACAAGTATTCGGTAAATTATCCACAAATAATTTCATAACCGGCAACAAACAGTGCAATAATTCATTAATAGAACATATACACAATTGACTTCCCAAACATATTAGATATAAAAATATTGAGCCGCTAATTCTATTATCTGTACTATGTTATAGCTCTATTCATTAGCTTTTCGATACTTCGAACAAGGACCAAAAGAGACTTACGAGTCAAAAGTTATAATAAAATGATTTCGACCGAAAACATGAACAGTCGTGACCGACAACATGCAAAACTTTTTGCGTTTTTCACAGTTTGAGGCCTTCTGGACCTCCGATTTCGATTCCGTAAAAACCTAAACTCTTGAAAAATTACAACTCATCCAATACTATAATCATCTCAAGTGAATTTACAATTTTAAAAAAATTAAACCATCTAATTATTGTTTTAAGATTATGCCTAAAACCTTTGAAATTGATTGATATAGGTTCAATCCTCCAAAAAAAAAGAAAAAGAATACACACATATAAGACACAGAAATTTATCATATAACTATCATATAAAAACCACCATAGAAATTAGGGATTTTTTTATCCTAAATATGCTACTACCCATCATACACTATCATAAAATCTCATTATCATGTAAAGACTCACCCTTACCTTGATTCCTTGGATTCTAGAGCTCTTGTTCTTAGGGTTTTCTCATCCTCTTCTCCACTTCTCTCTTTGCCTCTTTCCCTCTTTTCCTATTTTCTAATCCTATTCTCTTTTTCTCTTATTTGATCAAATCCCATAATTTCTCATTATTCTAATGGGCTTACTTAACCCATTCTTCCACTTATTATTCGTACTCTCAATCTAGGCCCAATTACTTATTTCTACCATTTCTACATATTATTCTACCAAATAAAATAAATCAATTAATTCAATTAAATCAAATAAATCATTTATGCACAAAATCACTCAATTAATTAATTAATGTAATATAAATAAATAATTACTAAAATTGAGGTGTTACAATCCTCCCCCACTTAAAAGATTTTCGCTCTCGAAAATTACCTCAAACGAACAACTCAGGATAAGACTCCCACATCTGACTCTCAAGTTTCCAAGTCACATTCCCTCCAGCTGGTCATCCCCAAGCTACCTTCACTAAAACAATCTCTTTACCAAGGATTTGCTTCAACTTCCGATCCTCTAACTGCATAGGTGATGTCTCCGTAATCAGGTTATCTCTCACTTGTACATCTACTTGGACTATATGAGATAAATCTGCAATGTATTTCCTTAACTGAGATACATGGAACACGCCATGGAAATTAGTAAGTGACAACGGAAAATCAATCTGATAGGCCACTTCTCATATCCTCTGCAAAATTTTGTATGGACCGAAAAAACGCGGCGTTAACTTACGCGACTTCAACGCTCTACCAACACTAGTTTCAAGAGTAACTCGAAGAAACACGTGATCTCCCTCTTGAAACTTAAGTGATTTCCTCCTCTTGTCATGATAACTCTTCTGAAGACTCTGAGAAATCTTCATCTTTTCCTGAATCATCTTAATCGTATTAGTAGTCTGTTGGACTATCTCAGGTCCAACCACAACACTCTCTCATGACTCATACCAACACAATGGTGTTCTACACCTACTACCCTACAATGCCTTAAACGATATCATTCTAATACTCGAATAAAAACTGATGTTGTAAGTAAATTCAATCAAAGGCTTATAGTTATCCCAAGCAACTCCTTTTTCCAACACACAAGCTCTCAAAAGATCCTTAAGAGACTGAATCATCCTCTCAGCCTGACCATCTGTTTGCGAATGATAAGCCAAACTCAAGCGCAACTTTCTACCCAAGACACTTGGCAAACTCTCCCAAAATCTCAAAGTAAACCTCAGATCTCTATCTGACACAATGCTAGACGGAATACCATGCAAATTGAAAATCCTTTCAATGTACAACTTTGCTAACTTCTCCAACTGGTAATCCATTCTCATTGGAATAAAGTGATCAGATTTCGTCAATCTATCCACAATAACCCATATAGCCTCACAATTACTCAGCGTTCTAGATAAACCAGACACAAAATTCATTGATATGTTATCCCATTTCCACTCAGGAATAAATAATTGTTGATGGTCTCTGATGTTCGATTTTTGACTTCTAACAAGTCAAACAAGAATACACAAACTCTACAATTTCTTTCTTCATACTAGGCCACCAAAATATTTTCCTTAAATCCTGATACATCTTAGTAGCACCCGGATGAATACTCAACCCACTACGATGTCCTTCCTCAAGAATGATCTTTTTAAACTCAACAATATCCGAAACACAAAATCTATTACGACATCTCATGATACTGTAATACCCCAAATTTTACCCTTATATTTAGTCAGTCATTTCGCATAGCATCTCATCTGTGCATCTGCTAACCACTATCAAGTCATGGAGGTGTTTGTTTTGCAGGATTGGTTCCAGGGGTATTTTGGTCATTTTACGTGGATTCCGCTAATTCTTTGAAGACGGGTTGTTACTAAGCTTTGAGACACTTGAGACACTATTTCTGAGGCATTTATTTATCACATGGTTTGATTACATCAAGGCGTCAATCCGATGTGTTCGGTATTGAAATCTGTCGGGCGCAACTGGATTTAAGGTCCATTTCATCGCTCATGGCTTATTTCCAGAGCATTTCCGTTTCTGTTAATAAGGCGCAGTTTAATTGGGTATTATTGGATCGTTTGCTCATATCATTTGGTCAGTGGAATTCAATTACGGGCAATGTCATCGTTGATACTGAATCTGTTGTGATTACGGCGCACATCCGCGTTTGGTTAGAAAAGGAGGAGAATATTGTTGGCTAGAATCTAAGTTGGGAGGCAAGTGAATGTAGTCAGGTGATGAGATTAGGACTACAAACAAGACAAGTACATGAGCAGGAATATCATTCGTGAATATTTATGGTTTATAACTAGAATAATGAATTTAAATATTTGTGGATTTATTCACAAATGTTTATAATTTATAACTAGAAATAAATATAAATAGATTCAAAGTTGAATGATCATGGATATAAATGAAAATTGTTGGAATTTTTATTTCATAAGAATATCATTGTACAAAAGGAAGTGAATCGTTTCACATTTGAATTGCTGTAAGTAGGGCTGGAAATGAGTCGAGTCGAGTCGAACTCACCTCAGCTCGGCTCGACTCGTTAAGAATTGTTCGAATTCGAGTTCGAGTTCGAGTTCGACACGAACTTTTTTTTAAGCTCAAACTCGACTCGTTATAAGTTCACGAACAGTTCGATTCGACTCGTTAGGTTCATCTCATTAGGTTCAGCTCACATGGTTCACGAACTTAAAAACTATTTTTTAAAATATATATATTTTTTAGTATATTTGACATTTTAAATAAATATATATTTTTTAAATAAAATATTAAAATAAAATAAAAGTTATCATATTGATATTTAACTTTATCTTCAAAATCTACTAATTCAAAACCTACACAACTTTCAAGAGATACATTTGAGAGTCTAACTCAAAAACTACTAAATTGAAGATTAAATTTGTCTAAGATTTGAAGTAAATATTTAAACCTAATCTTAAAGACAGTATAATTCTTTTCATATGTAATCGAGTTGACTCATGAACCTAACGAGTCGAACTATGTATAGTTCAAGTTCAGCTCATTTAGTTAACGAACTTAATTTTTCGCTCATACTCAACTCATTTGGTTCATGAACCTAGTTCAACGATTTAATTGTCGAGTCGAATTCCGAACTATCTTCGAGTTGGTTTGGTTCATTGCCAGCCCTAGCTGTAAGATTACATGTACAGATGTTACTTCTATCCTAAAAGTCCTAAATCCTAAAAACTCCTAAGGCTTCTTCATGATATCCTTCCCTTGAGTGCTCCACGAAATTCTCGATCACCTGCAAAAAAAACAGAGAAACAAACAGAAGCAAGAAAGGGTTAAAGGTGATTTTTGACACTCTCAGAACATCATCATCGTCGAGTGCCGGGAGTGGCACGACCGAAGCCGCATCCTACCCCCGTCACCAATCTGAACCGTCGGTGTCAGATCAAGTGGCTACTGTTCTTATCGATGCGGGACAACCGAGAAAGATGAAGAAGTAAAAGAAGTTCGGGCCGATAAATGATTAACTGAAAATGGTCTATGCCATCATCGAGTAAATACCATTTGGTTTCCAAACTGATACAAGGGTAAAACAGCACAGCAAATTCGGACTCAGACCCGGATGCCGGCAGGTCTGAATCACTTTGTTTTCGAAGATTTCCAACACCTGAAATTCGCCAACCGCATCAGTACAAAGTTTATAACAAAACTCAAAACCAAAACAGTTCATAAGCTGCACCTAAATTGCATAAACAAAACAACTCACAGGATGCTCAAAGTTGGATAAAAATTTCAATTCACAAGGCGCCAAAACCAGCACATGTTCATAAAAAAAAGAAGGACCAAGTCCAACAATTCGCAAGCCGCTGAACCAGCTCGAAAAAATAGAACAACAAGTGCAAGAAAATCGAGTTCAAGTTAATCAAAGATAGGAGACTAAGTGTGATTCAACAAACAATCAGAATCAATCTCAGTTCGTATCAGTAAGATCCCGCGACCAAATTACCTCAAACTGCTAGGGGCATCGTGGAACAAGGCACCAAATGCAGAGGCTCAGCTATCGCACATCATGGCCCAACATAATATCACAGAAACAATCAATCCGAAAACCAACAACCAGTCACTATCTTGCTCGCAACACAAATAGCAGCCCAGAGATCATGACTCTGAACTCAATTCAAACAGCCGGAACACAGCAGAAACATGGTTAAAGGCGACCGCGGCGTCATCGATTCCCTCATCAGGCTCAGACAGAGCGTCATCATCGCCGTATACCCCTTATCGGCAGTTTGGATTCGACCAAAGCATCCATACCAAATCTGAAAGAAGAAAAAGAATGTTAGTGAACTCGCATCAGGCAGGAATTTTGAAGTAAGACGTGACTCAAAACAAATATCAGACAAATCACAAGGGTCCGCATCCGATAAAAATCAAATCCAATCAAGTGAACCCAAAAAGGAAAGTCAGCGAGCAAGTCGCAAAAGCCCGCGTTTGAGAATCCATCAGGGATCAAATCTACATCTGCAAATATCAAAAGAAAATCCAATCAAATCAGCAATAATACAAATCGCATCCAAAAGAGGAATGATCCCAAATCAAATCCAGAATATTATTCGGTATCAGAAAAAAAAAACGTAAATCAAATCCAATCATCATCATGTCAGATTGAAACTTCGAATTTGGATCTCAATAATAACGTAAGACCAAAGCCCATGGAATCACAAGAGTATATAAAAGAGAGATACAACCTGTGTGAAGAGAGGAGACGAAAGCGCGAACAAAACCCTAGCGGGAGAGCGGCCGCGAGATCGAAGGGAAGAAGAGAGTCGTGAAACCCTAACCCCAAAAAGGGACCGAAAAGAAGATCATCAAAAGTGACACCTTCATCAAGGAAACGGAGACCGCCGTCACCTTTCGGTGGGCAATCACCTTCTAGCCTCAGACAAGGAGTCATCATCGACCGTTGAACCCTCAGAAACTCGCCGGAAAATCCTCATCATTCAAAATGTAAGCGACGAGTACATCGCCTTTCACATCTAACGGTTTAATTTTGTTTGTTTTCAGGTTTTTTCAGGGAACCAGATCGCGAATGAAGGCGAAGAAAGAACGCGAACGAAGGCGATGAAGGAGAAGAAACGGCGCCGCGGGGAAAGGATTAGGGTTGTGAAACCCTAAGGCTTTGTTTTGTTATACTTACACCAACCGGGTTGGGTCCGGAGGTGATTACCGACCCAACCCCTTTTATTTTTGTTTTTTATAAATTGTTTTTTAAAACCTTTTATTTTTGTTTTCTATAGTTAAAATTGTTTTTTAAAACCTTTTTTTTAAATATTAAAATTTTTTTTTTTAAATAAATAGCATCAAAATTTTCTTTAAAATAATAACCAAAAAAACATTTTTTTAAATAATAACATCAAATCTTTTTTAATTTGTGATAATTAAGTTAAAACTATTTTTTGAAAATTAAACTTAATCTCTTTTTATGCTTAAACATCTTTTTAACCTAAATCAAAATTTTTTCTTTATACACAACAAAAACCACAAAATTTGCATCTTTTTCTTCACTGTCTTTGTAATTCACTCGATGGCCGCCTGACTTTGCCCATTAACGCGTGTGTTCATCTTTTGCAGCTCATGTTTACTACTATTGCGTTGTGTTTTTAAGTTTCATTATTATTGTAACTGCTTCTCATCTGTAACTCCGCGAATCCTAACAATCGCGCTTTAGTTTCTGTCTTTAAGTTTCTGCTTGTATGCCTTACTGTCTGCATTTTTATTTCTGCTTGCATGATTCAAGTCTCACACATTCATCAATTATTCTGTCACACTACACACATCCGAAGGTTAGGTCTAGCTTTTGGTCGCCACGCCAATAGTCCTCAACTCCAAACCCTTACAAACTACAAACCCTAATTCTCACAAATGCCTCGCCGCAGACAAAATTACAATTTTACCCCTAGCATTAGGTCCAAGAGCCGCCGCGCTCATTTTAGGGTTTCCCGCCGTGGAATCCCTAATTTAACCCTAATTACAACTTAACAATTCAACGTAGAGATTTGGAGTTCCTACACTCCATGTAAGCGTGTCCTTAAGATGTGTTTATTCCCCTTGAGACCTTGACCACAGTCAAGAAGTCTCTAACCTCCCTTTTGAGGGGAACTACGATTACTCTGATTCCACTCTCGTAAGGATACGTAGGCACAAGATGCGATGTCTTGCCGAGTAAACTTAGAATTAACCCCTTAGGTCTCTTTTCTCACTTTTAATCTTTTGTACATATACCTTAAGCAAATAAATAAAGCAAATAGTAAACATTTGGACAAAAGGTTCCTGTAGAGTACTACGGAAGTTTAGGGTGCTAATACCTTCCCTAAATTTAACCAACCCCCGAACCCTAGATCTTTCCCCGCATTGTGTTTACGATGCAAAATAGGTTTTCCCTCTTTTGACCTTTTCCTTCGGATAAATCAAAGAGCGGTTGTGAATTGAATTGCGATTCAAACTTATTAATAGTTGGTAATCCTATTTCCACCGCAACAGATACCATTTTCATTAATTTGAAAATCACTTATTCGACCTTGATTGATCAAAGTCAACCAATCTACCAAACTTAAATCAAATTTATGACCTTCTCGAATCTCATCAAGAATACCACTAGTAAGCTTCAACATACCAAGCTTAACTCCATAAGAAGCCTCTTCAGAAACCAAACTCATATCTCTAAATTTCTCAATCATTTCCAACTCTCTTACCATCACCGTCGACATATGCAAAAATTTCCTACTCAATACATCAACTACCACATTTGCTTTACACAAATGGTAATTTAAAGCAAAATCATAATCTTTCAGAAGTTCCATCCATCTCCTCGGCATCGCATTCAACTCTTTATGATCAAAGAGATACTTCAAACTCTTATGGTCATTAAACACCTCAAATCTCGAACCAAATAAATAATACCTTTAAATCTTCAATACAAACACAACAACAGGAAACTCTAAATTATGCGTCGGATAATTCCTCTCATGCACTTTAAGTTGCCTTGAAGCATAAGCTACAACTTGCTGACGGTGCATCAATAGACCTCTCAAACTCATCAACGAAGCATCACAATATACAACAAACGGTTCTGCCGGATTAGGCAAAATCAAAACAGAAGCTATCGTCAACCTTATCTTAAGCTCTTTAAATCTTTATTCACACTTTGCATTCCAAACAAAAGTTTGGCCCTTACTAGTCAACTACGTAATGGAAAAGATAACTTGGCAAATCCTTCAATGAATTTCCAATAATAATCTGCCAACCCAAGAAAACTTATAATATCAAAAACTAATTTAGGAGCTTCCCACTGCAATAGAACTTCAACCTTCGACATATCAACTGCAATAACTCTACTTGAAATCACATGGCCAAGGAAACTCACTTCCTTCAACCAAGACTCGCACTTAGAAAGTTTAGCATACAGTTGCTTCTCTTCCAACACAGATAGCACAATCCTCAAATGCTCATCATGATCCTCTTCACTCTTCGAATATATCAAAATATCATAAATGAACATAACCACAAACTTGTCCAAATACATATGGAAAATCATGTTCATGTACTCGATAAATACACCTGGCGCATTAGTCACACCAAACAACATCATAGAATACTTATAATGACCATACCTGGTTCTAAAAGCAATATTCTGGCTATCTTCAGCCTTCACACGAATCTGAAGATGCCTAGACCTCAAATTTATCTTATAGAACACACTTGCACCAACCAACTGATCCATCAAATCATCAGTTCTCGAAAGTGGATACTTATTCTTGATATTCACCTTGTTCAATTGTATGTAATCCATACAAAGTCTTATAGAACCTTCTTTCTTCTTGACCAACAAAACTGGTGCACCCCACAGTGGCACACTCAGACGAATGAATCTCTTCTCAAGTAGGTCTTCAAGTTGACTCTTTAACTCTTTCAATTCCGATACGGACATACGAGATGAAGCCATCAATATCGAACTAGTTCCAGGAACTAAGTCGATCGCAAATTCCACTTCACGTTCCGGCGGTAAATCACTTATCTCATCAGGAAAAACTTCCGTAAAACCATAAACAAATGGAAAAACACCAAATTCCCCAATTTCATTAACATTCAAAGTGCCATCAACATAAACATCTCAGCACCATCCTGCATCGACTCATCAAAACAATCTATAAGCACTTGGTTTAACTCCAAACAATTTATCGCACACATCATCTAAGCTCGTAAGACACGTCTATTTCATCCAACATGATCTTGTCCAATATCAACAAGAGAGGGTGATCGATTCCTCAATTTATCAATAGACAATCGAAAATCATGATGGGGAATAAACCATCTTAACCAAACTATAATAACATTCATCGACACACTGAGCCACCACTCCACACTTGAAGCATCTTGGAGAAGCACAAGCTTCCCCCCCACTTGTTTCAATCCCACTCATTCAGACAAAGGTTAGAAAAACAAATGTGTACCAATAGTGTTTTCACATATATGTCGCATACTAGGGAACAAACAACACTAGACAACTTGGCCGGATGGACCAGCCAGACTCTGATGCCTTTATTGTAACACCCTTCTAAACCCTGCGGAATATATATAAATAATCATAGTAAATTATCATGCATCTCAAATAAGGGTGGCACATATAATTCAAAACATCACACATATATTTGTCATGCTCAATAACACTTGAAATAAATTCTTTCTTTTCATATACTTTCACATAACATGTAGCAATGGAATTACTTCAATCATAAATTGACATAATGAAAGCCCCGTGGTCAACTCATTCATAACCATCACTTAGGCATAAAAGTTGATACTCCACATAATTCAAATTACAATAACAAAATAAAGTAGAGTATATAAAGTTGTCTCAAAACATGAATCAAAATGTTCCTAGTGTTACATAATCAAGCATGATGTCATACCCCAAATTTGTCCTACATGTATAAACCTTCATCTGTACATCCATCTACTAACCATTATACATTAAAAAAATTCAAAAAATATGTTGCTCTTGCTCATGGTGTTACTAGGTTGGATCAAATCTCAGGAAAAACTGTTAGGTCAGGTCATATGTGCCCGAAGTTTCAACTAGGGTTTTTGTGGAAACTCTGGTTGTTTGTGAATCAGGTTATCAAGCTGTAATAGGTCAGATGCTTCATCAATGGTTGGTTCCTTTTAATTAGGGTTTATGCAGTATGTTGAGGTTCACACTTCAAGATATGACTTTTAATCTAAGGCACATTCACTTGGTCCTTAAGCTTTTAGCGAGACAGGATTAAAATTGTTCAAAGTAAATAATTCAAAACTGTTGAAATTTGGGTTTAAAGGTTGTTTTTATGGATTCAATTTAGTCATCACAATTCAAGTGCAAGGAATTTTATTTTTAGTCAATTTTAAGATGGTTTTATAATCCTAGTTCAATTTAATTTGCAACTAAAATCCAAATGTCCATAAGTCTAGGCCCATGATTACTCCATGACGAGTGTTTTTTTTCTTCTTACAATCCAAATTAAAAACAAATCACAAAATATAATTTGAGTCCACTGCTCAATGTTACAAGCCTATATGTTTACATTACAACAAAAACATATAAAAATAAAAATCTTCTAAGAGAGAGAGAGAGAGAGAGAGAGATTCATTCAACCCATGTAATACTACCCTCATAATCCATACAAATAAGTTATTTTTAATAATTATACACCATGTCTCCAATACAACCCTCAACCTTCTTGACAAAACCGCAATACATCATATGGAATAGCCAAAAACATAATGTCACTTTCAACCTGCAGAATAAAGGAAAATAACCCAGCCCATTCAAGAGTCACAGTGTAGAATGATATGCTTTTACAGCAATACAAAAAAAAAAGATGAAATGAAGTTTGATTTACATTACCGACAACAAAAAGAAGCAATTTTCATGAAGTATTGAAGTCAGTTGTGAGTCCATACACACGTCAGCAAAAGGACAAGACAAAAATTTTAACCCCACTGTCACACCCTAATTTTTGACCATAAGATTCCCCCTCCTTGTTTTCTCCTTACTTGTTTTATTTCACTTTTTATATGTAGGTTTATTACGACTAACCAGGTTGTGCAGGTGCAACAGTTTCGAGCACAGGTCGCTCATTTTCCCATTGGTGGATACTTTGAAGTTGGGATGCCGAAGACAAGGTTTCACTCAGATAGAAAAGGTTGAATTTGGTTTCTTACTGAGATCAAGTCGACCAAGTTGGTGTCATTTGGTTTGTGGTGTCCCTTCATGGTATTCAAGCTTAGTTTGTGGCTTCTTGAATTCAATTGATGGCAAGGTTGTGTTTTAAGGATTCCGCAAGGTTCGGTGCATGCAAAGAGATCATCATAGTTTAAAGGCTCGTTTGGAGTTTCACTAATGGCTCACCAATCCGGATCTGTTCAACTACATCAAGTATCTGGAACATTTAGTTTGGGCCAAGAATTAAGGTTTTACGAAATTTCTGTGGATTCAAGTGACTTGTGCAAGTTTATTAGTTAACCATTTCTATTTTCGTTGCCGTTACCATATCCATATCCAAACTCCAGGACCATACCAAGTAGAGTACAAGTTTTGGTTCATACAACTCTAAGTACGAGCTCAGATATTTTACAAGAAAGCATTTAGTTTATGCCTCGTTTTTTTAATTTTCTTTTTTTCTTTCACAAATGGGTTGTTCATTCAAGATTTATAAGGATTGATACAAAATCCAGAGGTCATCTTTCCAAGTCTCATAATTGAAGGTCCACAGGTTTTAAAAATTTAAAGTTCTTTTTCATTTGTGACAAAATTATGAAGTTTAGAGAACCTAGATGACTTATATCAAGGTATTCAAGATACATGGTCGATGTGCAGACATTACAATCAAAATCCCAATGTATAACAGTTTTCACCGGGTAGCCATTCTTAAATTCACAGTTTTAACCTCACAGAGCTACAAACACAAACAATAAACAGAAGTTGTTTGACTGGGTAATAATATTGGAAATCTTCTTCCACTGTGTGAAAGCATTATATTGAATCTAATGTAATGTAACACTTTATTCATGAAAGTTTACAAGATGCCATATAATTAGTTTCACGCCAGATATTATAATATCCGAACAGGCGCTGTAGCAGGTTCTTTTTGTTTTCTCTCTCATTTTTGTGTAACGGCGACACGCACAGTTATGGCACCAAGAGCTGGACTTGTGATTCAGAACTTTGCTATTGGTTCCTCAATGGCTACCAATTCAAGAAATCCATCAGCCGCTCCAACCACACCTACAAACATAATCAAATGTCGTTAAAAAATTTGAAGTGCAATTCAAGATTTAAGAAGAATAAATTGAGGTTCCAGCCCTCAGTTTTGGGCTTATCATTGGGCGGAAAGTCCGAGCAGCCGGAAAGGCAACAACCGAAGTTATCACCAACTCCCTACCAAGCGTCGGAGACAACAGGACCTCAAGAAACAGAAGAGGAAACAATTAAGTTCAGACAGATTTAAACATTCGAAGGTATCCTCAAATTAGGAATGGCAACGGGGCGGGTCGGGGGCGGGTTTTACTATACCCGCACCCGCTTCCATGTAACACACCCGCCCCCGCCCCCAAACCCGACCGGGGGTAAAAATTTACCACCCAGACCCGCCCCCAGTAGAGAACGGGTGCACCCGCACCCGCCCCGCCCCCACCCGAAATTTTTTATTTATAATAATTACAATAAAATTTAATAATTTAATTAAAAAACTGATTATTTAATAAATTTATTATTTATTTAATTAAAATTTTAATTAGTAAATAAATATTAACTTAATTAATTTAATTATTTTAATTGCAATAAAGATATTAATAATTTAATTAAAAATATAATTAATAAATAAATATAATAATAAGTAAAATAAGAGAATTAAATTAAAATAAATTATTCGGGGGTGGGGCGGGGCCGGGTGCGGGCGGGTCTTAGTGTCTTTCCGCACCCGTACCCGCACCCGTAATTAAAAATCAAATTTTCTCCGCACCCGCACCCGTACCCACTCAAACCGGGTTTTCCCCGCTAATTTCGGGGCGGGTCCGGGCGGGCCTCGACGGGTCTGTTTTTTTTTTGCCATGCCTACCTCAAATATTAGACAGCGAAAAATATTCAAAGGCAACGGTAACAAGCCATCATGGTTCAGACTGTTAACCGCATACAAAACCTTTCTTAGCAACGACATAACAACCGACAACTTCTAAACTTCTAGTGACACCCTGAAAGAAGAAGAGAAACATCAGCACAGTTCACAGCATAATATGAAGTTCATCAAAGAGGAGCCATGATAATCAGAAAACACGCCATAACACATCAACAACAATTGAATTCTATTTCTCAACAACAACAAACACCAATGACTCAACAGTCAATCTTGCCTGTGCAGCAACAACAACAGTTTGGAGGGCCTCAATCAAATGTAATAAATGGGCAACATGCTCAGATGCTTGGACAACAGAACAATGTCGGTGACACGCTTAAGTCCTAGAGGTTGCATCCACAACAGAATAATCTCATGAACTCGCAACAACAACAACAACAGTTAATAAATCAACAAAACCTGCATAGAGAAATACAGAACAACTTGCGAGCTTCGGTGTTGGGATCACCGAATCAAACTTCACACTCCAGCATTTGAATCAAATCAAAATCATGAAAGCCATTAGTGAAAGCCAATTGAAAAAACTCAGTGTAGATTGAAGGAAGCTCATGCCCTTAGAATTCCAAGGTTCATCATCGGGCAAGGACTCAAGCAGTGAAGGCAATGACGACCGCAATTCTCCCAGCTCAGACAAAGTCGTCATCGCCCAACACTTTATCGGCGACATAATAACCGGCAGTATCAGAGCTTAAGGAAGCATGGTTTTCCCTGAAAGAAGAAGGAGAACATTAAAATTAGCTCAAAGCAAGAACCCATTAATAAGAGATTATCAGCTCGAAACAATCAAACTAGTTGAATCATCAAAGCAACAACAAGTCAACACAGTTCAGAGTCAAGCATCATCATTGCCAATTAGCTCAACGATAAGAACAAGCCATTCAAGGGACCTTCCTGCAAAAGAAGAACAAAAATATTAACAAGGCTTTAAAATGCAACACAGAGAACCAATTAGCTCAACGATACTACGAATCCAGCTGTAACAAATTAATGCGAAGAAGGAGAGATTCAAACTTCCCAAATCCAGAGCCAACATTTTCTCGACGGAATCAAGTGGGTCCAGACGAAATGAGAAAGAGTTGAATGTTGTTTCCCAAAATCATCATGCAATCCCGACAACATCAACAAATTAGGAAGGTTTTTAAAGAAGAACTTAACTACATGCCCGTTAAGAGTGGTGTATATAAAACAACGAGGATCGACCCACAAGAGGACGGAAAATTCCACCACCAAAAAGTTAGAGAGAACTCGCGCAAAAGAATCCATGAAAATCAGCTCAGATTCGGAAAAAACCTTCACCGCTGCAAAGCTCCAAGTCTATTCCGAGTCATCAAAGTCGCAAGGAGAAGTGAAATCGAGTTTCGTATCACCGTCGCCGTCGATCGCCATTTCTGGGTAACGATATCACTTTCGAAAACTTAAAATTTCGCATGTTGTTGTTTACCCACAGGTTAAGAGAAATGAAGAAGCAAAGCAGACGAAGCAAAACGGAGAGGACGATCAAAAGGAAGCGATTGAGAAAAGAGGGACACGGGCGGAGGATGGAGTAACGAATTGGGGCGATTTTAGGGTTCCAGATTGTTTTGTTTCATTTCATTGCATTTGATGTAATTGTAATAATTACGTGTATGTTCACGCACACACACCTTACCGTGCACGTTCACTCACGCACACACGATCTCTAACGGATCAGATCAAACGATCCTCGTCACGCAGACCATCGTACATCCTCGTGTCTGGCCACGCATAGAATCCATCCGCCTTTAATTAATCTTTTTTTATTAAAATTATTAACTTTTTATTAATTAACCAATTAACCCGCCTCATTAATCCCTTAATTAACCTTTTCTTTTAATTAAACTAATACTAACCCTTTTGTTAATCAGTAAAAAAAATTAATAACTTCTTAATTAACCCTAATCTTTTATAATTGCTTCTTTTTAACTAATTAGTCTATTAATTATAATTTTTTTCATAAATATAAAAATCTCTCTAATAACCTTTTATTAATTAACTTATAACTCTTATTTTTATTTTTATTCATTAAATAACAATAATTATTCAAACTCTTTTTTTTCTTTTTCTAAGTAAATTGCAACTAAAATTATAATAATGAATTTCTGTTAATTTGTTTTATCTAATAATGACAACTTTCTTTTCCAACAATAAAACCTATTTTATAATAAAACCTCTTATTTGTAATTTAATCTAATATAGCATTTTATTTAATATTTGGCTATAATAATAAAATTCTTTACAATAACCAAAAACCTTTTATTTATCCCAATTTATTCTATCCAACTTAATTATTTATCTCAATTTTGTAAATAAATAACTCTTCTTAAGTAAAGCCAATTAAATTAATATAACTTTGAGATTGTTGCACCCTAAAATTTGCTCAACCTTATTCACTTGGTTTATGTTTCAATATTATTAGCATTTGCATATAGAGGCATGTACATAGTCTAATCATCTGCATAGCATAAGCATAGCAAGTCATCCAACAGGGGACCAATCATTATTCTCATCTCTAGAGGCCTATCAAGAGGTTATTATCCTGATTCAATCTCATTCAAGTCATCAGAAAAGAATTTGAAAGTTGGAGAAGTCAGTGGATCAAGCATTGAGTCCATCTCCTATCTGAGAGCGCCTGAGGGTCAACAAGTAAGTGTGAGTTGTGGGCTGAGCATGGGGAGTATCTAGACATCTTGGAGGACTTAGAAAGTAATTTGGAGAAGGAAATAAGTCATTGGTGAAGTCACAAGTATTGCAGTTGAAGACAGTCAACTAGGGTCTCATCTGGGTCAACCCTGGGTCAACTCTAGGTCAATTGATTGATTGAAAGGCATTGAGGTCTATTGGAGAGATGTGGGTTTCATCATTTGACATGAAGAAGAAGGATATGGTGATATGCCAAGAAGAAATCAAGAGAAATCAAGGAGAAGAGGAGTTTCTAAATTAGGGTTTCTGTGTAAAATCCCCTAGTTTAGGTCAAATTTTCAAGCAAGATAAGTCAAAATGAAAGCTTCAAATGGATCCTTGGCCAACATGAAACTTGTAGAGGATCTCAATACCTTTAATTTGAGTGGTGGAAGACATCAAGGAGATTTATGGAACTCAAGTTATGGTCCTTGTAAGTTACAGGTCATCTGAGGTATCTGAAATTTTGTCTGTGGAAATGACTTGACTTCCAAGCAATTTTTACCCCTCAAGGAGATTTCAAATGAATTTCTGGTCAACATAAGAATTGTTCCTCATTGTCTTAGCTTTCTATAATCGTATAGTATGCCTTCATATGATTTGTGGAACTCTACTTATGGTCTTGGCAAGCAAAGGGTA
>CAWUDS030001382.1:0-100899 GCA_963859935.3 Lathyrus sativus | reverse complement strand
TCGGCCGAGGAAGGGTATCTCTTGGCGTCGTGCCACCAGCATCCTGGTTACTTTCATGGAGCGAGGTCGCCCAATATCCCTGTCGGCGAGGTGAAAGCGATCCTTGGCGCGGATCGAGCTTCTCGACGACAAACTCTGAGGGAGGACTTGACTGTGCTGATGCGGACTTTCAATACGGCCATGGTTTTGAGCGAGGAGTGTTGCTCGGCTGCGGAGCTGTCCATGTTGCGAAGGGATCTTGCCTTTGCGTAGTCGCGTCTGACCAAGCTCGCCGAGGAGTTGGAGGCGAGTCAAAAATGCGATGTCGAGGAGAAGCTCAAGGTCGCTGAGGACGAAATTCAGGAGCTACGGGCTAACGTTGCGAGGTTGGAGGTGGCGGTCTGCCCGACTGAGGAAGAAAGCGAAGAGGATAGGCAGATGGTCACTCGTGCTGACTTAATTGCCCGTATACGTGTGCTGAAAGCCGATTGCCTAGAGGTCGTGGTTGTCGGATTTAAGGAGGCTGTCGAGCAGCCTAGGGTGGTCAATCCTGGAGGTACCTTGAACAAAGAGGGGATCAGCCTCCACTGCGAGATTATCGACGGGAAGCTGGTCGACCCTACTCTCGAGGAGGTAAATTCGGAGGCCCGAGCAGATGATCCTGCTGCCGTGGATGGTGCTGACGAGGAAGATGGTGCTTAGTTTAGCCCGGGTCTGTGTGCCTGTAGATCATTTTGGCCTGCGTTCCACCCTTTACTTTTTGTTGAACAGATTTTGTCGGGCCTGCGCGCCCATTATTCATTGTATGTTTTGACTACTGGGCTGGTGCATTTTTTTTATTGAAATGTTTGAAATTTTCGCTAAGTGTTGGCTCGACTTGCTTTTATTTTTGCATGTTGTATGCTGTGTTTGTTTTCTTCTGCATGCTTGTATGCTTTATGCGTGAATGTTTATTCTTTAAAGTGGGGAACGTAGCTCGATGTGAGTTGCCCAGAAGTGCGGGGGACTGTCCGGGTTCCAGGAGTAGCATCCAGGGTGGAAAGGAGTCGGTGCACGGTTGTGGACTGTCCTTCTGGCTTGAACATCCCATCGCGAGCTGGGTATTCGGTCGGCTATGATACTACGGCGGCGACTCTCCGTCGAGGGGGTGCCATCGAGCGGACTGTCTTCCCTTTTCTCTGGGAGGAGCGATGCTCGCTTTTAGATTGTGTCGGGGAGGTGTGGTCGTATCATGCCACCCTCCTGTTTGCGAGGATAGTCCTTCGCAGATATTGTTTTAACTATGATATTTTTTCAGCTTCTCAACGTTCCAAGGTCGAGCTAGATGTTCCCCATAGAGGTTTTCGAGGTAGTAGGCCCCATGTTCCGTTTTATCGTAGACACGGTATGGGTCTTCCTAGTTTGCGGCGAGCTTGCCTTCGCGCGAGTCCTTTCGGTTCCTGCGTAAGACGAGGTCGCCTATCTGGAACTCGCGCTTTATCACTTTGTTGTCGTGACGGAGAGCGATTTTTTGCTTCAGGCGGGCCTCGCGCAGTGCTGCCCCTGTTCGGGTTTCCTCGACTAGGTCGAGCTCTTCCCGTATCGCTTCGTCGTTTGATTCTTCCTCGAGAGGGGCCTCGGTTCGCCTGGACGGCTCTCTTATCTCAAATGGAATTACAACCTCGGTTCTGTAAGTTAGTCGGAATGGTGTTTCCCCGGTTGTCGAGTGAGGTGTCGTCTTGTATGCCCATAATACGCTGTGCAACTCCTCCACCCATCCTCTCTTGGCGTTGTTGAGTCTTCTTTTTAATCCTCGAAGGATTACTCTGTTTGCGGACTCAGCTTGGCCGTTTGTTTGTGGGTGATCGACGGAGGTGAAGTGGTGTATGGTCCCCAGTTTCGTAACGAAATCGCGGAAATTTTTGTCGGTGAACTGCGTCTCGTTGTCCGTGACTATGGCGAGCGGGACGCCGAATCTGGCGAGGATGTTTCTTTTGTAGAAACGAAGCATGTTGTGGGCCGTGATTTTGGCCAAGGCTTCGACTTCAATCCATTTGGTGAAGTAATCGACGCCCATTATCAGATATTTGTTCTGATAGGATCCTACGGGGAAAGGACCGAGGATGTCCATCCCCCACCAGGAAAATGGCCAAGGGGAGGAAAGCGATTTAAGCTCGTTAGGTAGGGCGAGATGCATGTCCCCGTGGCGCTGGCACTGGTCGCATTTTTGAACGTGAGCCTTTACATCTTCTTGCATTGTTGGCCAGTAGTAACCCGTCCGGAGGGCTTTCCTCGCTAGGGATCGTCCTCCGAGGTGTTGCACGTTGATTCCTTCGTGGACTTCCGCCAAGATGGTCGCGGCTTGGGAGCGGTCGACACATTTGAGGAGAGGGATTGAGAAGCCTCTTCAGTAGAGTTTGTCGTCTATCAAGACGTATGAGCAGGACCGTCGCCTGATTGTGCTAGCCTCCTTAGTGTCGCCGGGCAAATGCCCCATGATGAGGTAGGCATGGATGGGAGTCATCCAGTAGTCCATATCGCTGATGGCGTGGACTTCGAGCGTGGCGGTGGCGCTTCCTATGCTGGGCTGCGCGAGGACTTCTTGGATGACGGATTTGTTCCCACCTTTCTTCTTGGTGCTCGCCAGTTTCGAGAGGATGTCATCTCGGGTATTGTGTTCGCGGAAACATGCTGAACTTCCGTAGAACTAAAACTCCTTAGCATCTCTTTGATCAGTGCTAAGTATTCGGCTAGATTTTCATTCTTGGATTGGTATTCTCCTCGGACTTGAGATGCTACCAACTGGGAGTCTGTAAAGATTTTTATTTCTTTGGCTCCCAAGTCAGCGGCCAAGCCGAGGCCGTCCAGGAAGGCTTCGTATTCGGCCTGATTGTTCGTCGTAGGGAAGGCGAGAGTCAGGTATACTTCCACGATCGTTCCTTCCTCTCTTTCCAGGAGGATACCTGCGCCGCTTCCCGAGGAGTTGGAAGCGCCATCGACGAAGACGATCTATCGCTGATTGCTCGGGGTAGAATCTGTCGCGGGGGTCATCTCGGAGATGAAGTCGTCCAAGACCTGAGCTTTAAGGGCCTTCCTGCCTTCGTAGGAGATGTCGAATTCGGAGAGTTCGAGTTACCAACGCAGCATCCGTCCGGCCATATCTGGCCGTCCTAATAGCTGTCTGATTGGCTGCTCGGTTCTTACCACGATGGGGTGGGCCAAGAAATAGTGTCGGAGCCGGCGGGCGGCGTTGATGAGGGCCAAGGCGACTTTCTCTATTTGTTGGTACCTTGATCGCGACTTTCTATGTCTAATACAACTTAACTGCAAGTGCACAGTCTATCGCGTAGTAATAAAAGATATCGATCCCACAAGGACTCGTAATCAAACTAGTGTTCTCGGGAGTTACTATGTTTAGCTAGGTAAATGATGTTTTTGGGGAATAGTTGCTAATACTAAAGGAAATTAAAAACGTTACTTAGAAATATAATTTGCAAATCGATATGTAATAATTTTGTTCTTCAGGGATTCGACAAGTTAATGACGTACAAAACATTTTTCAAAGTTGGTTTAAGCAGAAAATAGTGATTTAAAGACTTTTGTCTCACGATGGTTGTTGACGCTAGTCGCAACTCTAAGGCGGAACGTATGCTTTCGCTATATCGTTCGGGGTTAAAATTACCTTTTGAAAATCTCTAAATTCTAATTCATTTTAAAGTGCTTTCGCTATTATTAAAACAAATGCCTAACTTTTACTATCTGGTCTAACCTCAGCTGTCGCTTGTTGGTTCGTACCTTAATTAATTTTCCACTGTCGTGGCAAAACTACTTTTAAATAAGTCTTCGCTGTCGCGACGAACAATTATTTAGGAAATTGGATTAAAAGTTTAGGCCATAAATTAGTTTTGAATAAAGAAAGAATACGTCAGTTATTATCAAATCCCTTTCGAATTATTATTACATACCGATTACTCGGGTTTAGCTAGACATGGAATATGGAAAATTAAAGCATAAATGGAAACATGAAATAGGAACGTACATAATGTTGAAAGAATGTAAAATTATCATTAATAAGAACCTGTAAATATTCCAAATGGCTTTTGGCCAAATCCCAACGATGTCGGCAGAATTATGTCTTCAACCAGTAGATCTTACAGATGAACAATAGTAATAAAAAAATACAAGGAAAAGGAAATTGGAAGTAAAAACGAGACTTAAAACTAAATTTGCTGGAAAAATATTTGGGCAGCACTTCGTTGTCTGAATGCGGCTCTCCTTCTCAGCTCCCCTCCTTCTCCTTTTATAGAGGTAGAATAGCAACGGTTGATTCTTACAGAAGGTGGACTTTGAGTCAGAGAAACTAGGGAATAGTGGTCCATTATTTGGGACTTGAAAACTTATTTTTGCACGTTACACAGAGTTCTGCGTTTTTTCCTGCATGACGGTCGTCATGGAGTGTGACGGTCGTCACCCGTGTGACGGTCGTCATGGAGCTGTGACGGTCGTCACATCAGCAAAATACGCAGTTGCTGATTTTCAAGCTGTTTGCAGCTGGTTTTCGTCCATAATTCGTCTGTAATTGCTTCTTTTCATCATCTTACTTTGTTTGGACATTGTCTTTGAATACCTGCAAAATATCAGACGAATAATACGGAAAGAACCCGAAATCGGATCTAAACCAGTCAAATATCAGTTAAATTATATGTCAAAATATATATACGATTTCGTGTTATCAAACTCCCCTAAGCTTGAATCTTTGCTTGTCCTCAAGTAAAAATAGGAAAAATAAAAGTCGGCAAGCACGTGGTAGCTCCCTCGTTCAGAAAGCTGGGAAAAACCGGGAAAATAGGAACGAAACGAGTACGGTAACGACACTGGACTATACCTCTTCAGAGGTCTCCTTTTTATGCAAGTCGGTCCCAATCATGCTACTGCAGCTCGGCGTCGAGGTTCTCGCGTCAAGTTTTACCCTGTTCGCTCTGGCGCAATCACATTAAGCCCGTTGTCCATACACTTTCATGGCAAGTCAACCTGTTAGTGAATATGATCGTATTGCAATTTCTTTGATCTTTTCTTTGCTCATAAGCATATACTATTGATTTTTCAATGAGTCTTTGTACCGTTGGGCTAAATGCTCGGGTGAGAAGCACCTAACTTAGAAGGAACATGTCTCTATATTCGGGCTTTATGGCTTTCTTTTCATTCTTTTAGAGATCATACACTTATTTGCATCGGTTGCTCACTTAGAAGTGCTTAGGATGGTGCTGACTGCTTGTATAAACTACTTGGGGCTGGTTCGAGTAGAAGCTCGACACTTCGGTACAGATAGGTAGTGAAACCGATTCGCATAAACCAGAGGTCTAAGGTGTCAGGACGGTACTGGTTTTGTTAGAATTTTCGTCTCGGAGTTTCAAAACTTAATCTGAATTCCGGCGCATTCTCGTGATGCTTTTGATGGACAATAATAAAAGTTTTTGTTTATGTTGAATAAAGCTGGGGAAATTTGCGTAACGGAAAAAGGATATATAAATGAGCTTTATTTGCTAAAATGGGAAAATGAAATTACTGAATTTAAAGTACGAGTACAAGGGAATGTGAAATAACGCTCCGCTCCCACACTATCTCAATCAGTGTCCTCACTGATTCGGAACAATGCGAGAGCGAAAGATACAGGAAATGAAAGTACAGGAAAGGGAAAAATACAGGAAATGAACATAGAAAAAAAATTAATACTAATCACGGCCTCTGCCCCTGTCTCGTCCTCTGTCGCGTCCTCTCCCTCTGGCGTGTGCGACGCGGTCCTCGAAGTTCATAGCTCCGGTGTGATAGATATAATCACGGAGGTCTTCGAATCGTAGAGTGAGGTTTTCCATGTTCTCCATGAGGGTGTCCTGGCCAGTCTGAAGTTGGTGCATGGAAGTTCTCATGTAGTCGTACTGCTCCCTCTGCCAAGCTTCGAATTGCTCAGCTCGCTGATTCTGTTGTTGCATCATGGCGAGGATCTGTGTTTGTTGGTCGAGGGAACGTTGGAGGTCTTCTTCAAAGTAGTCGGGCTCGGGACGGTGACGGCGGCGACGGTAGGATGTGCCTTCAGAAGGAGGTTGTTGTGATGCCTTAGGATGTTCGGTTCCGTCCAACTCAGCTTGCATTTCATCGACAGACCCTTGGGTATTGGTCTGAGTTGGGGCAGTAGGAGCATCTGGGGCATTTGGGTCGAAAAGCCAGTTGGCACGATCCTGTGGGTGTATCCGGGTACGGGATGGTAGGATAATGCTTCGTATGGTTTTTCCACGCACGACCGGGTGGTATTTTCCGTCTTGTCTGGCACAGATGAGATGAGAGGCACGGCAGTGGTCGGTATCCAGAAATATGGAAGGGATGGAATGAAGATTCTGGAGTTGGTCACCGAGGTCTAGGCCTAGTGCAATGGAGGTCACAATCCCGCCAAAGTAGAAAGGCTTAGAGCCACGGTTACAGTTGGCCTGAATGTGGGCCAAGAGGAATGGGGCGGCGTTGATGGGTTCGGCGTGGAACACACAGCGGAGGAAGAAAAGTTCCTTGGAATTGACCTTATGATTACTATCTCTGGCGAAGATAGTGTTGCTCAGGACTCGGTGGAAGTACCGGATGGCGGGGTTGTGGATGTGTGTTGCGTTCAAAGAATCCCAACCATCGACGTTGATGTCGGTCAACTGATTCCAAAGTGTGAAGGCTTCATTTTGAAAGTTATCAGTGAGGCGGCGGTGAGCATCATCGCCGCGAGGGAAATGGAGGATGTCGGCAATTTGGTTCTGGTTCACTTGGTAGCTCCTACCGAACATGCGGAAGCAGGCTGCGCCGGTATGTTGGCTCAGATCGCCGCTGGAAGTGAAGTAACTAAACGAACTTAGGAACTCAAGAGTGAGTTGTTCGTAAGTGGGTTGCGGATTCGTGCACAGATGCCAAATGCCGGCTCTCTGTAGCATCCATGTGACACCGTCGATAAGGCCGAGTTCGGTGAGAGACGGTATGTGCGGATAATGGGTCGGTTGTAGCGACCGTTGATGGAACGCTTGGTAGTTTGCCCATTGTTTCTCACCAATGTCGCCGTCGCAGAAGATGATATTGCTAAGGTCAGGGTTTCCGGTATTTCCTGCCATTGTTGGAACAAGTGAGAGAAATGGGGAAAATGTAGGTTTTGGATGGATGAGAAAGTTCACAAAATGGGGTTTTGAAGATGAAATGGGGGTTGAGATTATGTGTAGTATGGAGGGAATTCGAAATTTTTGAGATGGGATAATGATGTGTGGAGGGGGGAAGTTGAAAGAATGAGAGTGTGGGAGAAACCGTAACTCTGATATAGCAGATATCAGATTCTGGGGTCGTGACGGTCGTCACATATCTGTGACGGTCGTCACCCGTGTGACGGGCGTCATGGCCTTGTGACGGTCGTCACATTAGCAAATTCTGCAGAACGCAGAATTTTGCTACATGGGTGCATTTGACATGTTTTTAAGGCTTGTGTATGATATTGCATTATAATTAAACAGCCAATGAGTAAATGATAACAGCAAAACAGAATAAAATCATAAAATTTGAAATAACATTAATTGAAATAATTGTTTTGAATGTAATACATATGCGGAATGAAATAATGCGGGAATAGAAATACTGAGATTAATACAGAAAAACAAGAAACTAAACTAAACTAAAATAAAAAGTCAGTCCTTTTGCGTCTTCAATTCATCAAACTTCCGTG
Source organism: Lathyrus sativus (assembly GCA_963859935.3). NCBI lineage: Eukaryota > Viridiplantae > Streptophyta > Magnoliopsida > Fabales > Fabaceae > Lathyrus > Lathyrus sativus. The sequence goes on along the minus strand of CAWUDS030001382.1, from coordinate 93,203 downwards.
CGTAGAAATCAAGCTGGTCGCAGACTAAATCCATGAAAACTGATAATTCGCCGTGAATGCTTGTAATTTCATTCCTTACAGTGGTTAGAGCAGCGTCGAAGTTATCAAGTCTTGCGAGAACAATATCCATTTTGTCAGCATTTTCTTCAGGGATAGGCTTAGGGTAATTGTTGTAGTGTGGAGGGGTCTCAGGGTCTACCTCGGCTTCGGACACAGCATCCTCATAAAACAAATAATCATGTGCTTCAGAGATGTGATCACTGTCGCACATGTAATCTTGTGGTGTGGATTGTGGTGATGGAGGTCCCATAGGTGCTTCCAATTCATAAACCCAATTGTCCTTGTTATGGATACTTGTCATCTGATGATTTGGAAATGTGAAAAGATGGACAGGTGTGTTACGGATAAGGTATTCGTAAGGTCCAGGTCTCATGGTTCTTAAAATGCGTCTGTTAAAGCAAAACTGGATGTCCATTGGTCGGATGGTGCCAAAACTAGTACTTGCATTTAGGTGGAACCTAAGGCCAATCTCATGGGCAATCATTGTTACTAGGCCTCCTATCAGAATAGGTGTCTGTGGGTCTTGAGTGAGGCGTAGAAAATATCTCATCATAAAAGGCACGGCATTCACGGGACGTCCTTGAGAAGCACAGAACAAGATAAACAACTCTTCTTTAGATACTGCAGTGATATTTTCTTCTTTCCCGAAAAGGGTGTGGGCTAAGATCTTATGGAAGTATCTGAAAGTTGGGTTGTGAATCTCATCATTATACATGTTGTTTGGGTCAGGGTGATAGTCGCCTGTTATGTTACCCTAGAACTGGTTAAGTTCAAAATCAAGGTCCTCATCTTCAGCGTTGACGAACACATGCGGTCCGCTAGGAAATCCTAGGAGGTTAGCTAGTGACATACGGCTGTGGCTTTGGTCCATTCCGAACAACCTAAAGGTTATCAGCTCTGAGTTTGATCCAAAACCATAGTTAGGGAGGTACCTAAAGGAACTAAGGAATTCATACATGAGGTCCTTATAGGTAGCAAAACGGGTTTTCAAGGAAGTGTTCTCCCAGCCTAATTGATTAAAGAGGAATTGAATGCTGTCAGAGATTTCTAGCTTCTCCATGGTAGACTTATCATAGTAGATGGTTAAGGCTATTTCTCTCTCAGTCAATGCTGCGAATCTTGCTTGTTGAGCTAATCCTCGGAATTGAACTTTTGTGAAGTCGTAGTCGGCCATTTTCGCAGGTTAGTCAGAGAAAAACAGGAGGAAGGTAATGAGGCTATTTAAAACCCTGAAAAAGGTTAAAACAGAGATTTTAAGTCAGAATTTTAGAAACAAAAGGTTCTAAAAAATAAAAAATAAAAATTAATAAGATTTAAAATAATAGAAAAATAATAATAATAATAATAATAATAATAATAATAATAATAATAAATTTATATATAAAAAAAAGGAATAATAATAATAATAAAATAAATAGTAACAATTGAAATTTAAAATTTTGTTAAAATTTTAAAATTAAGATTTAAAATAAAAAATAAAGATGAAAATAAAATGCAGTAAAGAGGAAAATACGGGAAAATTGGGTTGCCTCCCATAAGCGCTGTTTTTAACGTCTAAAGCCTGACGATAGATTGGTGACAAGCTATTCGGGAATTTTAGCGGGAAGCTCAAGCAATGTTATACTGCTCACTTGAGGGATGTTTTCGTTCTTATTATAGTGTTTTAAACGGTGCCCGTTTACTATGAACGGTGCATTCGTCTAATCGGTAATTTCTACAGCTCCACTTTGAAGTACTTTAGTCACCTCAAAAGGTCCAGACCACCTAGACTTTAGTTTTCCCGGGAAAAGTTTCAATCTTGAATTGAATAAGAGTATGATGTCTCCCACACTGAATTGTTTCCTGACTGAGCGTTTATCATGCCATCTTTTAGTTCGTTCTTTGTAGATACAGGCATTTTCGTATGCGTCCAATCTAAGTTCCTCTAATTCGTGTATATTCAAGATTCGTTTCTCTCCTGCCTCAGTGTAGTTGAAATTTAGTTTCTTAATGGCCCAAAAGGCTTTATGCTCTAACTCCACAGGAAGATGACAGGATTTTCCGTATACTAATTTGAAGGGGGTGGTACATAATGGTGTCTTAAAAGAGGTCCTATAGGCCCATAAAGCGTCGTTCAACTTCGATGACCAATCCTTCCTTGAGGTTGCGACAGTTTTTTCCAATATTTGTTTTATTTCCCTGTTCGAAACTTCCACTTGTCCACTAGTTTGCGGATGATATGGCGTAGCTACGCGGTGTCGGACTCCATATTTAGAAAGGAGTTTGTCAAAGATCCGTGATATGAAATGTGATCCCCCGTCACTAATGACGAGTCTGGGTACACCGAATCTAGGGAAGATTATGTTTTTAAAGAGTTTGATAACCACTCGTGCGTCATTTGTCGGAGCAGCAACGACTTCTATCTATTTAGACACGTAGTCGACCGCAACGAGTATGTAGTTATTTCCAAAAGAAGATGGGAATGGTCCCATGAAATCTATTCCCCATACGTCGAAGATTTCTACTTCTAAGATTCCTTTCTGAGGCATTTCATCACGTCGTGAAATATTGCCAGTTCGTTGGCATCGATCACATTTTAGCACAGCGATGTGGACGTCTTTCCAGAGGTTAGGCCAGAATAAGCCGGCTTGGAGAATCTTAGCGCATGTCTTAGATGTGCTGGCATGACCACCGTATGGTGCCGAATGGCACTGGAAAATGATATTTTCTATTTCTTCCTCTGGGACACAACAACGGAATATGTTGTCGGCCCCTCTTTTGAAGAGTAGAGGTTCGTCCCAAAAATAGTGTTTTAGATCGTGGAAGAATTTCTTCTTTTGCTGATAAGTGAGATCCGGTGGAAGCACGCCTGCAGCTAGGTAATTAACTATGTCGGCATACCAAGGTAATGTGACTTGGGCATAGACGGCTTCTACGGCTTTTTCGAGTTCTGGTTCCTCCGATGTTAAAATAGGCATGTCACTGTCTAGTTTGGCTATCAGATGTTCGTAAGGGAAATCGTCATTGATTGGTACTGGTTCATGTTTGATGCCTTCTATTCTAGATAAGTGATCTGCAACGACATTCTCGGTTCCTTTCTTATCTTTAATTTCTAAATCAAACTCTTGTAATAACAGGATCCATCGTAATAATCGTGGTTTGGCATCTTTTTTGCTTATTAGGTACCTAATGGCAGCGTGATCTGTGTATATGATGATTTTTGCTCCTACTAAGTAAGAACGGAATTTGTCAAGCGCAAATATGACTGCTAAAAGTTCCTTTTCTGTGGTAGCGTAGTTCATCTGGGCCGGATCTAAGGTTCTACTGGCATAGTAGATGGCGTGAAGCTTCTTGTCCTTTCTTTGTCCTAGAACTGCGCCTACAGCATAATCACTCGCATCGCACATAATTTCGAACGGTAATCGCCAATCTGGTGGTTGCATAATTGGTGCGGTGATAAGAGCTGATTTTAATGTTTCGAAAGCTTTTAGACAGTCGTCATCGAAGACGAACTCAGCATCTTTCATCAACAGGCCGGTTAGAGGTTTTGTGATTTTCGAAAAATCTTTTATAAATCTGCGGTAAAAACCGGCATGTCCTAAAAAACTCCGTATTTCGCGTACGGATTTTGGGGGTTGGAGGTCTTTTATGATTTCTATTTTCGCTTTGTCGACCTCAATTCCTTTATTAGATATGACATGTCCTAAAACTATTCCTTGTCGGACCATAAAATGGCATTTTTCCCAATTTAGGACCAGATTTACTTTTACACAGCGTTCTAATACCATTTCTAAGTTTTGTAGGCATCCTTCAAAACTTTGTCCACATACTGAAAAATCGTCCATAAATACTTCCATGATGTCGTCTATGAAATCTGCAAAGATTGCCATCATGCATCTTTGGAAGGTTGCTGGAGCATTACAAAGTCTAAACGGCATTCGGCGGTAAGCAAAAGTACCATAAGGGCATGTGAATGTAGTCTTTTCTTGGTCATCGGGATGAATGGGAATTTGGAAGAATCCTGAATAACCATCTAGATAGCAAAAATAGGAATGTTTGGCTAATCTTTCTAACATTTGGTCTATGAAGGGCAAAGGGAAGTGATCTTTTCGCGTGACTTTGTTAAGCTTTCTATAGTCAATGCACATTCTACTTCCAGTCGCGACCCTTTTTGTTATTGATTCGCCTTTTTCATTCTTAACTACTGTGACTCCTCCTTTCTTAGGTACGACATGAACTGGGCTAACCCATTCACTATCGGAGATTGGGTAGATGATTCCTGCATCTAGCAATTTCTTTACTTCGTCTTTGACTACAGTGCTTAGGATGGGGTTCAGTCTTCTCTGATGCTCTCTAGAGGTTTTACAGTCTTCCTCTATCGTGATTCGATGCATACAGAGTGAAGGGCTTATACCTTTTAGATTGCTTATGTTATAGCCTAACGCAGTAGGGTATTTCTTTAGGACTTCTAATAACTTTGTTGTTTCTGGCTGTCCTAAGTCAGCGTTGACTATCACTGGTCTTTTTAATTCATCGTCTAGGAATTCATATCTAAGATTTTTGGGTAGTGTTTTGAGTTCTAAAGATGGGTTCTTCGGACCTGGCATGTGGTTTGGGGTTAGTGCTAAACTTTCGCTTAGACTATCGTCCTTATACGGTTTATGCCAATCATCGTCTTCAGAAATATCGGGTATTTGAATCTTTATTATTTCTGAATACGTGGTCTCTTCATTTTCAAGTTCTCTTATGCATTCGTCGATTACATCTACCAAGTAGCACTTATCGTCTATGGCTGGTGCTTGCAAGAACTTGGTGAGAATGAACTCTATCTTTTCTTCTCCTACTTCAAATGTTAGCCTACCTTTCTTTACGTCAATTATGGCTCCGGCTGTGGCTAAGAATGGTCTTCCTAAAATGATCCAAGTAACTGAATCTTCCTTAATATCCATAATTATGAAATCGGTTGGGATATAGAATTGTCCTATGCGTACTGGAACGTTTTCCAGTATACCGACGGGATATTTGACGGATCGGTCAGCTAATTGAACGGACATCTTGGTTGGTCTTAGTTCACCCATATTCAGCTTTTCGCATATGGATAAGGGCATAACACTGATACTGGCTCCTAAATCGCACAAGGCTTTGTCTATTACGAATTTTCCAATGACACAGGGTATGGAGAAACTACCTGGGTTTTTTAATTTAGGAGGCATGTGATTTTGAATAATAGCGCTACACTCTGCAGTAAGCGTAACTGTTTCGTTATCCTCTATCTTTCTCTTATTTGATAGGATTTCTTTGAGAAATTTAGCGTACGAGGGCATTTGAGTGATAGCTTCCGTAAAAGGAATGGTAATATTCAACTGTTTAAGGAGCTCTACAAATTTCTTAAACTGCCATGTAGTTTTAGAGTTTATTAGTCTTTGAGGATAAGGAATCAGTGGTTTATATGGCGCTGGAGGTACTTGAGTTTTTTCATTTGCGGTGTCCTCCTTCTCGTTGTCTTCCTTCTTCTCTAATTCAGATTCCTTTTCTATTTGTTCGGTTGGTTTTTGTTGCATAGCTGAATTTTCGGTTCTCGGATCGATCGGTTCGTCCAATTCCTTTCCACTTCTCAATATCACGGCATTTGCTTGACCTTTTGGATTTTGTTCGGGTTGTCCAGGAAATGTGTCAGCTGGTGCAGCAGCAGAGGCTTGTTGTTGAGCCACTTGTGATATTTGTGTTTCTAACATTTTATTATGGATGGCTAAAGCATCTACTTTGTTAGTTAGCTGCTTAATCTGTTCACTAGTGTGTACGTTTTGATTCAGGAATTCTTTGTTTGTCTGAGCTTGGGTTGCTACGAATTTTTCCATCATCAGTTCCAAATTTGACTTTCTAGGAACATCTGGAGCATTTCCGGCTGGTTTTTGATATCCGGGCGAAGCAGCAGGCATTTTCAGCGCGTTATCGCTTTTGTAAGAAAAGTTTGGATGGTTTCGCCAACCTGGGTTGTAGGTGTTCGCGTAGGGATTTCCTTGGGCGTAGTTTACTTGGTCTGGTGAAATTCCCGTTAGTAATGGGCACTCGGGCGCATTATGAGTAGCAATTCCATATAACTCGCAGTTTGGAGCTACAGCGGCTACAGTGGCTGGTGACGTTACGGTTAAATTATCGATCTTCTGTGTTAAGGCATCTACCTTAGCGTTAAACTTTTCAAGGCTACTAATTTCGTACATTCCAGCTTTAGTTGCGGATTTCTCTGATTGAGTTCTTTCACCTCCCCATTGGCAATGGTTTTGAGACATGTTTTCGATAAGTTGATAGGCTTCCTCGTATGGCTTATCCATAAGTGCACCGCCCGCGGCAGCGTCTACTGTTAATCTTGTGTTATACAGAAGCCCATTGTAGAAAGTATGGATCGTCACCCAGTTTTCCAAACCGTGGTGGGGACATGCTCTCATCATATCTTTGAATCTTTCCCATGCTTCGTAGAGGGATTCATTGTCTTTCTGTCGAAATTCGTTAATCTGAGCTCTTAGCATGGCGGTTTTGCTCGGCGGAAAGTATCTCGCTAAAAATATGCTTTTTAGTTGCTCCCACGTTGTAACAGAGTTGGAAGGCAAGGATTGTAACCAAGCCCAGGCTCTATCTCTGAGAGAGAAAGGAAAAAGACGAAGTCTTATTGCATCTGGAGTTACACCATTTGCTTTCACTGTGTCTGCGTATTGCACAAACTTCGTTAAATGTTCGTTCGGATCATCAGTTGCATTTCCTGAAAATTGATGTTGTTGTACAGCTGACAGCAATGAAGGTTTTAGCTCGAAATCGTTCCGAGTAATAGCTGGGGCAGCAATGCTATTATGAGGCTCTAACTGGGATGGAGTAGCGTAGTCCTTCAGAGGTCTGCTCTGAGGTCCTTCAGCCATTTCTGGTTTTTCTTCAATTGTGAGAATATGAATTCGAGTTTGAATTTCAGAAGCTCTACGTCTTCTTTGAATGTCGAGGAAACGTCTCCCTAAATGTAGGAAACGTTCTAGTTCAGCGATTAACGGATACAAGCTGTCGCTTTGTGAGCGAGTAACTGGCATAAATCGACAGAACTAGTAAAGGGAAAATAAAAATAGTATACCTAGTCTATACGGCGTAACAGAAGGTTACACTATTGACTATACGGGTCCCCGGCAACGGCGCCAAAAACTTGATCGCGACTTTCTATGTCTAATACAACTTAACTGCAAGTGCACAGTCTATCGCGTAGTAATAAAAGATATCGATCCCACAAGGACTCGTAATCAAACTAGTGTTCTCGGGAGTTACTATGTTTAGCTAGGTAAATGATGTTTTGGGGGAATAGTTGCTAATACTAAAGGAAATTAAAAACGTTACTTAGAAATATAATTTGCGAATCGATATGTAATAATTTTGTTCTTCGGGGATTCGACAAGTTAATGACGTACAAAACATTTTTCAAAGTTGGTTTAAGCAGAAAATAGTGATTTAAAGACTTTTGTCTCACGATGGTTGTTGACGCTAGTCGCAACTCTAAGGCGGAACGTATGCTTTCGCTATATCGTTCGGGGTTAAAATTACCTTTTGAAAATCTATAAATTCTAATTCATTTTAAAGTGCTTTCGCTGTTATTAAAACAAATGCCTAACTTTTACTATCTGGTCTAACCTCAGCTGTCGCTTGTTGGTTCGTACCTTAATTAATTTTCCACTGTCGTGGCAAAACTACTTTTAAATAAGTCCTCGCTGTCGCGACGAACAATTATTTAGGAAATTGGATTAAAAGTTTAGGCCATAAATTAGTTTTGAATAAAGAAAGAATACGTCAGTTATTATCAAATCCCTTTCGAATTATTATTACATACCGATTACTCGGGTTTAGCTAGACATGGAATATGGAAAATTAAAGCATAAATGGAAACATGAAATAGGAACGTACATAATGTTGACAGAATGTAAAATTATCATTAATAAGAACCTGTAAATATTCCAAATGGCTTTTGGCCAAATCCCAACGATGTCGGCAGGATTATGTCTTCAACCAGTAGATCTTACAGATGAACAATAGTAATAACAAAATACAAGGAAAAGGAAATTGGAAGTAAAAACGAGACTTAAAACTAAATTTGCTGGAAAAATATTTGGGCAGCACTTCGTTGTCTGAATGCGGCTCTCCTTCTCAGCTCCCCTCCTTCTCCTTTTATAGAGGTAGAATCGCGACGGTTGATTCTTACAGAAGGTGGACTTTGAGTCAGAGAAACTAGGGAGTAGTGGTCCATTATTTGGGACTTGAAAACTGATTTTTGTACGTTACACAGAGTTCTGCGTTTTTGCCTGCATGACGGTCGTCATGGAGTGTGACGGTCGTCACCCGTGTGACGGTGGTCATGGAGTTGTGACGGTCGTCACATCAGCAAAATACGCAGTTGCTGATTTTCAAGCTGTTTGCAGCTGGTTTTCGTCCATAATTCATCTGTAATTGCTTCTTTTCATCATCTTACTTTGTTTGGACATTGTCTTTGAATACCTGCAAAATATCAGACGAATAATACGGAAAGAACCCGAAATCGGATCTAAACCAGTCAAATATCAGTTAAATTATATGTCAAAATATATATACGATTTCGTGTTATCAAGAGGTCTTCCGAAATAAAATATGCCTCTAAGAGGTCTTTTACAGATTTTTCAGCAGCTGTCGATTTTTCGAGGGACTGCCTACGCCTACGTTATGCTATGGCCTTGGCGGCTGGGTTGATGGAGAGCTTGTGGCATGCGACCTCTGGGTCAAGTCCGGGCATCTCCGCGGCGCTCCAGGCGAAGAGATCCGCATTATCTCGGAGGCAGGCTCTTAACTGTTTCTCCGCGAGTTCGGGAAGTCCAGCTCCGATCTTCACCGTCTTCGAGGCGTCGTCTCTCAAGGGCACGACCTCGAATTCTCCGTCGGGTATGGGGCGCGCCAGGTGTAAGGATTATCCTGCGGAAGGAGGAGTGTCGTCGATGTTGTCCTCGTGGTCAGGTTCCTCCGTGAATCGGCTGTCGAGGTCAACTGACCCGACCTGCTCCTGTGGCTCCTAATTGGGGGCTGCAGCCTTCTTGGTTTGGGGACCGATGGTGCTCAACCCTTTCATGGCGGCCTCAAAGCATCGACGGGAAGCTTCGATATCACCGTTGAGGGTGATGACGCCTCCCGTCCGGGTGTAGTACTTCATCTTGAGGTGGACGGTGGAGGGGACCGCTGTCAGGTCTGCCATCGTCGTCCTGTCCAGAATGCAGTTGTAGAGCGATGGGCACTCCACGACCAAGAACTTGACGTTGATCGTACGGGCAGTTTCCTTTTTGCCGAAAGTGACATTGAGTTCGACATAACCCCAGGGTCTCGTGGTCGTCCCGTTGAAGCCTTGGAGATCGGAGCCTAGGTATGGGGACAAGTTTGACTCGTCGAGTTGGAGGGTTGTGAAAAGGTGGGTGTACATGATATCCACCGAACTTCCTCCATCTACCAGGATGCGGCGGACGTCGAAATTCGCCATCTGAACCCGTATCAGCAGGGGCATGTGTGAGTTGGGAGAGCCCCCGGGGAGTTCTTCTAGATAAAAAGTGACGGGATTGGACTGACCCTGGAACTTGCTGAGGGTGCTCATTTTTTCGGAACTGCCGCTGATGAGTTCCTCGAACTTCCGCTTGACTGAGCCTATGGACAACTCCTTTGGGGCTCCGCCGGAGATGACCATGGCTCTTGGGAAGTATTCCCACCTGCTGGTTGGTCGTACTGGCTCCTCGGGGTGTTCAGTTTCGGTTGAGAGCCCGAACTCCCGGATGGCATACCAGTCCTCTGGGCGACAGATGCTGAGGGCGACCTGAAGGCCGGTATCTTCCTCAGGGGGAGGTATATCCTCGACCCTCTTGGCTTCGGGAGCCTCTTGTCGTGAGGTTTCTCCTGATCTTGTGTACCTTTTCAGGTGCCCGTCCTTGATCAATATCTCGATTGCGTCCTTTAGATGGATGCAATCCTCTGTCACATGCTCGTGGCTCCGGTGGAAACGGAAGTACTTCGATTTGTCTATGTTTGGCTTCGCTGGCGTGGGCCTGGGGAATCGAACTCCCCCTTGGACGAATTTCGTTTTGGCACACTCGGCCAGGATACGCTCACGGGAAGCGACCAGGGCGGTGTACTCAGTGAAACGTCCAGCGGGGCCTCGCTATTCGCGGGGTTCCCGGGATCGTTCTTCTCACCGGCAGTCTCCTCCGCGGCGGTGGTGGGCTCCCTATTCGCGAGATCCGCGGGGGATCTCTCGGTATCTCGTGTCGCGGGCAGAATTAGCCGCTTGAGTCTCTTCGAACCGGATGTAATGAGCTGCCCGATCTAGGAAGTCTTGGAGGGAGGCTGGCCGGTGGATGGCCACTGCCTCATAGAATTTGGAGTCTCGGCGAAGGCCTTGCTCCATCAGGTAACGCTTCATCTCGTCGGTGGTCGTTACCTGGACGGCTTCCTTGGTGAACCTCTCGATGTAGTTACGGAGAGGTTCATCGGGACCCTGGATAATGACGCCCAGGGCGGCCTCCGTTTTCGGGTGGCGTCTGGACGCAGTGAAGTGTCGTGAAAACAAATCCTTCAGGACTTTCCACGATGTGATAGATTCTGGCTCCAGGCTCTTGTACCACGTCATGGCGCCTTTCTTGAGCGTAGTGGGGAAAAGTATGCACTTGAAGGCGCCCCTGACATTGCGATAGTCAAGCATAGCCTCGATATCTTCCAGGTGGTCGTCGGGGTCCGGAGTCCCGTCGTATGTCGATAGGACGGGGGGGTTTTCCATTCCGTGGGGAATGGGGGCCGCCATGATTTCCATGGACAAGGGTGTCCGATAATCTTCCTTGTCGCTCAGGATGGGGGAACGAGGAGGGGAAAGTTCGCGCCGAGGAGTAGGCTGAACTGGGACTCTTGATTGGAGGAGCGGGGGCTCCTGTCGCGTATTCTTGGGCTCCCGACGCTTCTCTTTCCGGGAAGGTGACCTCGAACGCTGCTTGGAGGCCACGTGTTGGGGCCTCTCCAGTTGGGGTCGACGGCCTCGTGCCCTCGGCAATGGGCTTCTTGAGTTCCCGCGCAGGTCTTCCCGCGGAGGGGACCTGGCTGAGGCTTTGTTCTCCAGGGCGCCAATGCGCTTGCTCTGTATCGCGAGCATTTAGTTTGTCTAGTTGATGGCCGCAAAAAGCGCTACCACCGTTGGGTCCGCCCCGACAGGAACGGGGATTGGCTGAAAGGCCGGCGGGTCCCTCGAGTGAGGCTCGGTATGCGGTGGCACGTCTTCGGAGGAAGGGGAGGCAGTTTGCCCGTCCCTTTCATCAGTTTCGAATGCCTGGGATGTGCCTATCTGCTCGAGGCCGTTGTTGCCGGGGACGAGGGCCAAATCAGTAACAGCGTCGTCGTGGTGTGGGCTGTTTATGATGAAAGATGATTTTGACACAGATAAGGCTTTGGTTCTATGCTTGGATGAACGGGGAAGCCTTATTTCCCATAGACGGCGCCACTGATCGTACCTTATCAGAGAGGATGACAGCCAGCCACGTGTTCACGATTTGGACGTTGATCACCAAGGTATTTGAGGAAAAGTGGGGGTGTACCTGCAAGACAATCTGATGCCAAAGTAAGAATTGGACAGAGTGAGGGCAAGAACAGAAAAGTGGTAGAAGAATTGAATATCTGACCCTCTTGTGAAAAAGGATATTTATAGAGAGACCCCAGCGCTGGGCCAACGGTCATTTGAGTTGGGCTGGATGACCAAGCCCAATCCAAATGACTGCTAGGACTTACGTGGCATAGTGAAGACTGAAACGTGGTTTTCGCCCTAGTCCAACTGTTCTGTGACCTCCGGAAGGTGGGTCTGACCGATTCTTTCGGAGATGGGAAGTTGGTTGGTGACGTGTCCCGCGGAGGGGAGCACGTGGAGAACGTGCGTGAGACACGTTTGTCCTGTCCGGTGGACGTGTATCCTGCTCGACAGAGGCATGTTCAGCCCGTAGCGGGCAGGTGGTTGTCAGTGTGTCCCCGCGGAGGGGCTTGTGGAAGAGCGAGGTCGACGTGCCCGGGCTGGTGAGCGTCTCCGTCCGGCGGACACTTGTTGACCGGTGTCGTGGTCCAAATCAGTTTGGGCCATGCTAGGTAATACTGGACTGGGTCTGATGGACTAAGTCGGGGCTCAGTCCATAACACTTTTGTTGTCTAGTTTCATGTGAATCACCTTGTCGATCTTATTGAATATTTCTGACAATGATCACTCTTATTTCTTAGTTGCATATGAGTGTCCTTGTCATTATTGTAGAAGAATTTTGACAGGGACGCATTCTTGCTTTATTAGTTGCATTTGTCTTCCTAGGCTTGTACTCAAGTTAAGCTTCAGAGGTCACAGATCTTAATTCTTTGATCGCCTGCACTTGTGTTTTATCAGTACTCGAGCCTTATTTGCCATAGATTACAATATTTGTTGGACTTAGAATTAAGAGGGTTGTACTGTTAGACTATCTGAACTCCTCTCTCTCTTTTTTTAATTTTGGGTTTGAACTCAAACAGAGTCGGACCGTGTGGCTACCTGAACTCCTTTGTGTTTGAGTCAGAGATCTCATTTTCTAGTTTTAGTAAAATAGTTGGTGACAAGAAGAAATAGTTTGTTAAGCTCAGTGAATGACCAAACGTAACTCTGATACCACTGTTAGTATTTAAGGAAATAATGATAGTTTAAAATGTAGTTGGATAGTGTAAAAAACTCTAGTAGATAGTTGAAAGATAATAGCAAGTAGTGTGAGAAATAGTTTAGTAACAGGAAACAAGAGGCAAACATATAAGTAATCAACTTATTGTAGGAGGAGAATAATAGGATGATGAAGCCTCCAGTGTTATTGACATTGGACCTTAAAGACTTGAATATAATTACACATATGTTTATCTATTTATAGGTATTTGAGGATGTTTCTAGAATATAATTATCTAGACTTTTATTTGTCTTTTCTATATTACACTGACATAGAACTTTCTAGGCTATAAATTAATCTAATAATTATAGGAACAACATGAAATTTAAGACTATTTTAGTTTTTTCTAAACTTTATCATTTATATTTACTAAAATGTTCTAAAAATGTGCATCAATTTCAACACTTACAAATTTTTACTTAAATCATTTTGTGTTTTTGTTTTATAGCAAGTCTTATACACCATATGAATTTATTTGAACTCACACATGATTACATATTTTCTTCCTTTCCACTAGCGTTTCCTACCTTCAGAGTTTGGAATGGACCCATCTCGCATGGGACATGCACTTCAACCAGGAAGAATCACATTTGATGATAAAATGACTATAAGAAAATCAATTGAGGATGCTAACATCCCTTTCACTTACATTTCTGCCAATTGCTTCGCCGGCTACTTTGCTGGCAATCTCTCTCAGATTGGAACCCTCTTTCCTCCACGGGACAAGGTGGTTCTCTATGGCGACGGCAACGTCAAAGGTATACAAAACCTAAGAAAAGTTTTATGAGTTTTAAATATAAACAAAAATTATAACGTTAGGATATAATTGATGTTGGAATTTACACTTAGATATATGAAATGTGTTTGTGGCAGTTGTTTATGTAGATGAAAATGATGTAGCAACATACACAATTAAGACAATTGATGATCCAAGAACATTGAACAAGACAATATATATAAGGCCACCAGAAAATAAGCTCACTCAAATAGAGCTTATTGAGAAATGGGAGAAACTTATTGGAAAGCAATTAGAGAAATCTCCTATATCTGAACATGACTTTCTTTCTTCCATGAAAGGTAACCTACACCTTTTTTGGATAGATGTTGACAAAATAAAAATAAAAAGGTAGAGTTTTTGATTATTTCATTCAGTAAATAATTGTTGACTCTTGATTGGTGTAAAATTTAGGTGTGGACTTTGCAAGCCAAGGAGTAATGGGACATTTCTATCATATTTTTTATGAAGGGTGTTTGACAAATTTTGAAGTAGGGGATGAAGAAGAAGCATCAAAGCTTTATCCAGAAGTGGAATACACACGCATGGATGAATTTCTAAGAATATATGTGTGATGTGTGAGTATATAACTAAGAAAAGTTCTACTTTTTATTATTCAAATTAAATAAATCTTTGTGATGTTATATACAGTATTGAAGCAATGGTGAAGAAATATATATGATCATGTATTCGCAAGTTATTTTCTTTGTCAGTTGAAGCGTAAACTGTAATCATGTTTAATTTAATTATGAACTTAATTATTTCATTTTTTATGAGAATAAATCCATAACCATGTAGGTTGGATTTAACAGTGAATGTTGAGAACTATTGAAGCCTATTTTCTCCTATTTTATCGTTTATTTATTATTAAATTTTTCTTGGATATCTAGAAAGATAACTTTTTTGGAAGTGTTGTTAAGTTTATTATCTTTGACATAATAGTATATTATGCATCCGAAGATTTTGTATTTATCATAATGAGTTTGTTCATCTGACCACATTCTATAAGTCATATCTCCATATAAACAAGAATGTGAAGATTGATTTATTATGTAATAAGATGTAACAACCGACTCTACCCACCATTCTTGACCTAACTCAAAATTAGAGTGGATACACCTTACTTTCTCAAAAAGTGTATGGATCAAACTTACCGCAACTCCATTAAGTTTTAGTGTGCCTCTGAGTGTCCAGTTTATTACAATGCCTTCCAGGTTATATAACTTCTTGAAACCTTTTGTTATCAACCATTTCTTTTAAACACTTGAAAAATATCAAATACCCTGTTCTTATACTTAAAGAAGTAAATCAAAATACACAGAGAATGATAGTCAACAAATGAAAAATTTACCTAGAACCACCCTTAGAAGTAACTTTAGCTAGAACACAAACATCGGTATGCACATAATCTAACAACCATATGCTTTTATGCTTGCTTGTAGAAAACTTCAAGCTATGTGATTATCCACACACATAAAGTTGAAAAACTTCCATTCATGGTTTCTTAATTTTTTTCAACAAACCTTTCCCACTAAGAAATGATATACCATTTTTTGACATATTCCTAAGGAATATGTATCATATCCTTGTGCGTTTTGTTGGATCTTTACTTCCACTGATTCCAACGGCCATGTATCTTGTTATGAGAGGATAAATATTTCTGTTATGGACTGGCCCAATGACTAGGCATGGTACAATCCACTTCTGCTCCCAGAACGGTCCAACTGCCTAAGTCCAACCACTTGGGGGAGAAATTTACCTTTCTGCCCCCTAACAGGGGAGGCTGGTCAATTTACCCTTGATCACAACACTTCTACTCGTCAGACTCTGCCCGTCATGCACGGTTCCACCATCCAGAAACAGCCAAGACGCATGTGCTCGTAACTACGCCCCTGCCCGCAGCAATGGCTAGTTATGGGTACATTTGATTGTTCCAACAGCTATTTCTAGCAATTACGTATTCTTCGGGAAACGGTTATCTTGCCCCAAAAATAAGGACCAATGGCCAGCCGTGACAACAATATTGATGCTTGTAACTCTTCTTTCCTCCAACAAATAGACGGAGTCACAACTTCTCCATCCCCTGTTTGCAGATATCACAACCTCCTGATCCTCAACCAGAATGCGAGTATTGGAATATTAAAAGAGTTCGGTCATCCAAGATCCCCTCTGCCGAGGAAGGAGCGTCAGAGACCATGGAGCCCCCCTCCCTAGCACGAGAGGAACCGTCAGACACCTCTAGAGCCAAAGACCCTGACCATACGCAAACGCGACCACATCTCTCCCCGGAACCAACATTCCCTACAACCCAAGAGGACCAGAAGAGGCCACCAAGCAGAATCCCAACGTTCGGCTCCGCCTAGATCCAAGGGCCGAGCACGAACCCCAGTTCCCCCGAAGAGACAATCATTCAACATACAGATGGCACGCCCACTTCCTGTCTTGGACCAGCAACCACAGTGATGACGAGCCTCGTGACCCGTTGTTGCAGGAGATCATGGCCATACGCCTGTCAAAGGGACTGGAGAAGCCCCCCTCTCTAGGCACATACGATGGAACAACAGACTCTGACGAGCACATCAAAAATATCAATGTGTTGCTTGATTACCGCAGCGTCCGTGGCGCTATCAAATGCAGGTTATTCCCGACCACACTTAGGAAGGGGGCAATGACCTGGTACAAAGGAATTCCTGATGAATCCATCACCTCATGGAGACAACTAGGGAGACTGTTCTTCAGACACTTCACGACCTTTTGTTGCCATTCAAAGACCGAAGCCTCCCTTAAAGCCACCATTCAAGGGAGAGACGAACCTCTACGAGCCTACATCGAAAGATTCAACAAGGAGTTCGTCCAGGTTTCTACAACCGATGACATGAAAAATATTCTGCTCGAGCACGGGCTCCGTCCCCGCACCGAATTTGCTAAATTCGTAGGCATCCGTCCCTCGACAATGCTGAACACCTTCTCCTCAAAGCACAAGCATACATTCAGTACGAAGAAAAAGAGGTTGCCAGCTCTGCCCGTGATTCCAGGCACAGGAAGAATTCCCGACCATCCAGGTCCGACGAGCCCTCGACATCCCGTCGGGGATATAAAAGACAAGAAGACCGTCCCCGTGAACCCCGGGACAACAAAAGACCCTTCGACCAGTTCCACGAATACACTCCTCAGACAGTTTCAACAGAAAAGATCCTCACTGAGTGCGCCAACTCAGAATTCTGGCAGGAAGGAGTCCATTCCTAAAGCAGATATCGCCCAAACCCAACACTGATAAGTCTAAATATTATCGGTTCCACAAAAGTCACGGCCATATAACTGAAGACTACATCCAACTGAAGGATGCCATAGAGATACTCATCAGGGACGGACATCTGAATCAGTTCGCCAAACGAAAGGACGTTCCTCGAACAGACGCCTAGGAATCCCAGAAGGTCGAGGAAGAGGTGCCTTCCTCCGAGGAAGCCAACCTCTAGGCCCCTATGAGTGTCTTACGGCCTGAAGATTTCTACATACCCAAGGGGCTCAACACCCATACATATCTCGCCACGCACATCCCGTGGGAGATGTTTCTCTCTGCCATGGTCATTTCCAGAGGAGGCTTCAACAAAGTGATGGTAGGCTTCGTCAAAATAAAATTCGAGCACCTTATCAACAACAGCTCGAACTGGAACTCCACCCTCGACAGGGCCTGAGGAGAGTCAGTTCCCATCTATTTCTACTGCGAGGAGTTGTTTGGTGGAGCCTCCAACGCCATCATCCCTCTGCTCGTAAGAGCTCTGATGGAAAACTTTGACGTTCGACGAATCCTCATTGACCAAGGAAACTCAGTTGATATTATGTACTCCCAGCTGTTTTCCACGCTTCAGCTGGATGAATCACATTTGACTCCCTACGTGGGCTCTGACCTACAGGCTTTTAATGGGTCGGTAATAAAACCCTAGGGTTACGTTAAGATGATCATAACCTTCGGGACCGCTGAAACGACTAGGTCAATCAAGATCCAAGGGACTAAATGCCATCGCCGCCATACCAAAGACTCCTATCCAGCCTTCTCTACCCAGCAACACCGAAAAGGCAAAGCCGCTTCTCTGAAGACGACTAGAAGACTCAAAAAGCAAAGGGGAAAGAGATCCAGTCATCCTCGAGCATCCCCTCTAGTAGCGGTGAAGCTGCCCATCCGATGCGCCCAATTTCGGATGGAGATTTTGAGCTTGTCTTACTCTGCGACGACCCTAAGCGAGGAGTGAAGATTGGGATCGGTCTCCCCGAGCTAGCGAGGAAACAACTGAGAACATGCCTCAGGGAGAATGCAGGCCTGTTCACATGGAGTGCTGCAGAGATGCCCGGGCTATACCCTGACGTGGCCTGTTACCACCTTACTATCGACCCAGTTGTTAGGGTACTGGCTCAATGTAAACGACGACAGTCTTCGGAGAAGACAGAGGCTTCCGAACAGGCTGTAAAAGACCTCCTAGAGGCAAACTTTATCTCAGAGGCCAAGTACACCACTTGGTTGTCCAATGTTGTACTCGTTAAAAAGAATAGTGGAAAATGGTGAATATGTTTTAACTATATCGATCTTAATAGGGCCTTCCCCAAAGACGTATATCCCCTCCCCAACATAGATAAACTAGTTGATAGTTATGCCTATTTTAAATTGCTATCTTTCATGGACGCCTATTTAGGCTACAACCAAATACCCATGGAAAAAAGCGACAAGAGGTACACGGCCTTCATGACCGAGTCGGGAAACTATTACTACAACATAATGCCCTTCGGCCTGAAGAATGTCGGCGCTACCTACCAAAGGATGATGAACAAAGTCTTCTAAGGAGAAATTGGGGACATACTTAACATCTATATGGAAGACATGATCATGAAGTCCCACAAGGAATCTGATCACACGGCCCACTCGAGGAAGGTTTCGAGCAAGCCAAGAAGTACAAGATGCTCTTTAATCTAGAGAAGTGCATGTTCGGAGCACAAGCGAGCAAGTTTCTCGGTTTCTATCTAACCGAATGAGGAATTGAAGCTAACTCCGACAAGTGCAGAGCCTTCTCCGAATTCCCTATGTCAAACTCAAAAAAGTCCATCCAATCCCTCAACAGGATGCTCACATCGCTTTCCCGCTTTGTAGCCAAGTCTTCCCAACACGCCTTCCCCTTTTTCAAACTCCTTCGCAAGGAAGTCGTGTTCAAATGGATAGAGGAATGTGATAAATCCCTCCTCCACTTGAAGCAAGCCCTGTCTGCACCGCCAATTCTCTCCCATCCAGTAAATAAGGAACCCTTTTTCTTATACCTCGCCATCGCAACCAAGGTTATGAGTGCCGCTCTCATCCGTGAAACTCCTGACGGGCAGAAACCCATCTATTTCACGAGTAAGGCATTGCAAGGGCCAAAGCTGAGGTACCAACAGATAGAAAAGATGGCCCTCACCCTTATCAAAGCTGCGAGAAGGTTGAGGCACTATTTTTTGGCCCACACGATTGTGGTACGCACGAACCAGCCCACAAAATAGCTTATAGGTTGTCCAGACATGGCCGGTAGGATGCTCAAATGGTCGTTGGAGCTATCCAAATTTTACATCCAATACGAGAGCAGAAAGGCCCTCAAAGCACAAGCACTAGCTGACTTCATAGTAGAAATGACCTTGCCTCGGCCAACCGAACAGGGGGCCCGCAAGTGGGTCATATTTATCGGCAGAACATCCATCTCGGCTGGGAACGGAGCGGGTGTCATTCTGGAAAACGAGGAGGGAATCCTCACCGATGTTTCACTCACATTGTCCTTCCCCACCTCTAACAACCAGGCCGAATATGAGGCCTTCCTGGCCAGTGTGCGCCTTGCTGAAGACCTGGGAGCAGAAGAAGTCGTCATCTGCACTGACTCTCAGCTAGTGGACCTCCAAGTCCGAGGAGAATACCAAGTCAAAATCGATAACTTGTATGAATACCTGGCCCTAGTCAAGGAGGAGACAGCGAAGTTCACCTCCGTGGAGCTGAAACACGTGCCCCGCGAACACAATGTCTGGGCAAACATCATATCTAAACTAGCAAGCACAAAAAAGAAAGGGGGTAACAAATTCGTTATCCAGGAAATACTCTCACGACCTAGCATTGAGAGAGCATCTGCAACCCTCGACGTGCACATCGTCGGCGACGACCATTGCTAGATCACCCCGGTGTACAACCACCTCACTAAAGATGAACTACCGTCTGACCCTAAGGATGCCAGCGTAGTAAGGCGTAGAGCATGCTCCTACGTTCTGGTAAAAAACAAGATGTGCAGGCGAGGATTCTCCATACCTCTCCTCAAATGCGTCGAAGAAGAAATGGTCGCCCACATCCTACGTGAGATCCATGAAGGAATCAACGCCCAACACCTCAGTGGGAGATCTCTCACAAGGAAAGTCTTCGGGCATGTTACTATTGGTCGGCCATGAAAAAAGATGCAAGGGAACACGTGAAGAAGTGTAACAAATGTCAATAACACGGGGACATGCACCTGACACCGCCCAACAAGCTCAAGGCAATGTTTTCGCTGTGGGCATTCGCCTGGTGGGACCTAGACATCCGAGGATCATTTGTCGTAGGATCAAACCAGAATAAGTACTTGATAGTAGGCGTAAACTACTTCACCAAGTAGATAGAAGCTCAGACCCTGACCAAGATAACAGCCCACAACATACTTTGTTTCTACAAAAGGAACATCATTTCCCGTTTCGGCATTCCTCAAGCAATCGTCACAGACAACGGGACACAGTTCACGGATAAAAATTTCCAGGAGTTCGTCGCTCAACTAAGCACCAAACAATACTTTGCGTCCGTCGAAGAAATGAACAACGAGGCCCTGAGAGAAGAACTCGATCTCGTCGAAGAAGTCCAATCAAGTACAGCCCTCCGCGAGGCCTCACTTAAACAAAAAATCACAATCAAGCATAATGCCAAGGTTATCCGATGATAGTTCCAAGCAGGCAGCCTCTTCCTAAGGAGGAATCACAAATATTCCCGTGAAGGCAAACTCGCCGCAAACTGGGAAGGACCCTAACGCATTAAAGCAAAAATGGAGAACGAGGCCTGCTACCTAAAACATCTTACAGGGGAAAATTAGCTCGAACATGGAATACCGAAAATATAAAACAATATTATAGCTAAGGCCCCCATTGTCGGCGTGTCTCGCCCAGGCAACGGGCACAATCACCTACCACAGGCGCGTGCCCAGGTACAAGCGTTATGCCACCAACATGGATCTAAACAAGGTTCAGTCAAAGAGATACTTAATCCAAGCTCGACAGCGATTCCTCGACCGAGCCCACCATCATCAAAGTACCATGAATAGTAGAACCCCTAATTCGCGATGGAAAGGTCACGCTGCAAACTCAGGCCATAAACGTGGCCTGAACTCTGCTCACCTGCTCGGAAACAACCCAGACTTTTCGACCAGTTCCCTGCACTGTCGAATGTCATTTGTCGAGCATACCCAAAACATAACAAATATACTAAGTACCTTGTCATAAAGCACCTGCCCAACGCGAGTCACACATTGGGTGGGAAGGAAACTGTCCACAAAGGTCACCAGTTTAGCATAGTTGGCTCGGTCATCATCGCCCAACTGATGAGGAGTAACTATATAATCATCAGTCGAGCGGGTAAAATGAGCCCCACTCTAGCAGAAGAGGAACGTGAACAATCTCTAGGAACCTATCTTTCCTTCCTCGTCTATCAGATCCTCTCCGTTCTTGTCTGTAGAAACCTCCCACACGAAGGTCGAGTCAGGTGCTTTCTCCGACACAGACTCGATCATGTAGAACCTCTCTTTGAAGGTCCGAATAGATTCAGAGAAGGGTTTGAATAATTTCCTCCTCTGTTTCAGAGAAACCCAACCGAATTTCCTCTCTGACACCTATTATTGAAGATGGAAGATAGTGAAGAAGAGCGGAAGAGTGGCCTCGATCTACAAATACTCGCACACCAATTCATACGCCCGCATGAAGGCAATAGAATTTGGATGCAGTTGGGAGGGAGCCAAGTCCAAATGTACGAAGATTTCTTGTTGGGAGTCTTTGAAGGGCAGCCTCAGCCCTATCTCTTTGAAAACATACCCATACATAAGAAACCTCTCCTCGTACGCCGAGCATATACTATCATCCTCCGAAGGGAAGTAGACCCTCCACTCTCCCTCTGGCACTACCGTGGTGAACACATCCCCGATGTATGAAGCGAGAAGCAATACATGCTCCATCGGTTCGGCCACAGTCCACTCCTCGGGCGAGGTCCTTGCAGCAGCCGCCCCTCTAACCTCAGGGGACGTGGAGTCATCATCTGTTTCAATATCTTCCATGGAGCTATCCTTGGACAAATATCTAAGGTGTTCTTCTTCGTTAGCCCTGCGTGATATTGCCTTTACCTAAAAAAAAGAGGATAATAGTGAATCTGATGACAAAATCAAATCCACCCTTCCACTGCTAGTCAAATGAAAGGACACACAAAGGGCCAAGGACAACATCCTCGACCTAAGCCCTACTCAAATGGAATAGCTAAACAAACAAGGAAGTGTTCAGAAGTTCTCCCTGGCATATCAGGAGAAAAATCCATACGCATAAAACCCAAAACTCTCATAAGGGAACCACTGAAAAGCTCATAAGCACACCTGAATCCATGGTTCCCTCTGGCAGAAAATCCCACCGTGCTATCACTATTCCGGAATCAACTAAAAACTTATGGCTTGCTAAATTTCTATTTTATAATTGACCAGTATGGCACCGGAAACAGAGAAAGTGGCCGAACCACCGTCTGCCACCAACAGCCACCACAAAATGCCCTAGAACTACCTCATTTCAGCCCTAACCGCATGCATTCTAAAGCATAATAACCAGAAAACAGATAGCAAGCAAAGAATTGACATAATAGTCACACTCTCTTTTTTACCCTAACCTTTAACCTCCATATCATTATCTTTAGTATTAGCATTTGCATTTTCATGAGTGCATGGTTCAAGCTCTAGACAGGAGAACTCAAAGGATTTTGACTTGGCTCAAGATTCCATTTTTCTCAAGGAAAATTGAGTTTATTTCTCAAGATTTTAGATACATCAAGTCTCAAGGAATTCATGTCATCTTATCATTCTTGAACTTCATTTGGATCATGGACAAGCATTTGAATCAACAACTTATTCCTTGAGGCCGTAGAATTAGGGTTTTTGTCAATTGAGTACACAAATCCCATATGGGTAAGATAAATCAAGGAATTTCATAATCTTTAATCATATTATATATTTGGTGAAAGGATCCTACATCATATTCATAGGAATTTGAATTTAGAGCCTGGGTCATTTTCTCCTATCTTTTGGGGCTAAAATTAGGGTTTTGCAATTGGTCAGTTTATTTCTGTTTCTTGAAGCAAGATTTGAGCTTATGGTTTTATGAATTTTCTAAGGTATATTTATGTACAATATTTCTTATCAATTTGATGTGGAAGGCTTTCAGTTGATCAATGAAGTGAAAGTCAGGAATTTTGAAAAAAAATCAACTGACTAGAGAAAAAGTCAACTATTGACTTTTTGAGGTCAAAATTCCTAATCCCCATATTAAACATCATAAATGGACCAAATTTAATCAAGGAATGATAAAGGGATCATCCAAAGGATCAATATGTTGCTAAGTTAGGGTTTTAGAGGTTTCTAAATGTAAAATCCCTTTTTTTAGCACTTAACTTCCTTGACAAGTTTCATCATGATACAAGTTCCATCTCATTTTCCATAAAACATGAGATTTGTTCCTTGATATCCAAGATTTCTTTTGAGTACAAGAAATCATCCATTGGGTTTACACGCCTCAAGTTATTACGTCTTCAATTCGGTTTTACATAGTGGAAAAGATTTAAAGGCATCAAAGGACCCTCTCTTTTCCATGACAATTTTCATGTGGATCCAAGCTTTTCCTCAACTTTCTTCAAAAATAAAGTCTGTTATTCATCATCTAAGATTTCTAAAAAGTATAAGAACTCATAATTTCCATGTGAAGAACTCAAGTTATGATCCTTCCTAGTCAAGGTCATTTTCGATCATTCACTTCAAGGTCAAAATTTATGAACTTCAAAGCTTCAAATCAAGTTACCTATAACATGATAATTGTGCCTTTAGATCTTGTCAAAACTATAACCTCAAATTCCATTTCATTTGATGATTTACAAGGCAAGTTAATACACGATGAACATGAATACATGGATATGTGACCTAGTTTGAACTTTCTTGCTTTTTAAGTCACAGTCTTGGTTGGTTTTTCCTTTATTTTGTACCATATCATCATCATCTCACGAAAACACAAACTTTACCCAATATGAGAAAACATTCCTTTACATTTTCAAGCATTTTCAAATTTTTACACCATGTATGCAAATCACTAAGTCACCCCACAAATTCATTTCCTTCCTTTCTAATCATCAAAATTCATTTTCTCACCCCCATTGATACTCAATGTTGACCATAAATGGTGTGACAATCATCCTAAACCCGTGTACACTTCCTTTTAATTTTTTTTGGCAAGTTTGTGAAACAACTCATACAAATATCATGGTCCTTCAAAAACACCTCTAAGCCTCATATATAAAGGACACATAAACCCTAAAGTGGAAGGGAGGTCATTCTGCAGAGAAAGAGATCAAAATCACTTCAAAAAAGCTCATACTTTCTCTCTCTTCGAGTTGGATTTTTATTTGAAGATTTTGCTTTTCTCTTGCTTGATTCTTCATCAGTGGGATACAAGGAGTCCATTGGAGGTTTTTCTTTGAAGCTTAGAAGCAGTTTAAAGGGCCAACAGATTTGTTCCATTGAGGTAAAATTTCTCATTCTGAATCTCTCATTTTAGGCATCAAAGTAAGCTCATATTGTTTGCATATGAAGCTCTACCTTGTGTAGGAAATATTTGAATGAGTGTGGTGTCCATTTAAGCAACTTTTAGTTTTTATGTCAAATTTTATTATTGAGATTTCACCATGTTAGAAGAGTCTTTTTCAAATTCTAAGGTTAGATTCATGTTCGTCATGAATTTTCCTTCAAAAATAGGTCTTGGGTTTTGATTTTTATTAAGATTTACAGAGACCACCGGTGAGGCTCACCGGGGAAGACGACCAAAGCTAGGGCTCCGGTGTCTGAGGTGTTAGCTGAGGTGTCTATATGATTTGGCATTTGACCTTGTCCATGCATGCGTTGAAAAGTGATGTGGCATGCCACATCCTTTAATGAAACGGTGCGTTTCATATTTTTGGCAGAATTTTTATTTTGTTTGGGTGGGCTTTGTGTTTTTTTCTCTTCACACCCCCATAGTTTTGGGCCCATATGCGCTTCAATTGAGAACGAGTTCATTCTGGAATTGCTAATGCACCCCCTTCATTTTATTTCTTTTTTATTTCCCTTTTATTTTCACTCTTTCATATTTTTTATCTTAAACAGTTCCACTTATTTTAAAAATACAAAAAAAAAATATTTTTGATCCTTTAATGTCTTATCTTAATTTTCATAATTATATTTATTTATTTTCTATTTATTTTGAATTTAATTTGAATGAGTGCTTCCATTGATGCCCTTGCATTATGGTTGAGGAACTGAGTGACTTATACTCATTATTTGAAGCTAATTGTTTAGCCACATTAAGACTATTGAATGAGGGTTATTGTTGCACCCTAAAATTTGCCCAACCTTATTCACTTGGTTCATGTTTTAATATCATTAGCATTTGCATATAGAGTCATGTACATAGACTAACCATTTGCATAGCATGAGCATAGCAAGTCATTCAACAGGGGACCAATCATTATTCTCATCTCTAGAGGCCTATCATGAGGTTATTATCCTAATTCCATCTCATTCAAGTCATCAGGAAAGAATTTGAAAGCAAAGAGTTCAGCAGATCAAGCCTTGAGTCTATCTCCTAGCTGAGGGTATCTGAGGATCAACAAGAGGGTTATGAGCTGTGAAATGAAAGCATGGAGAGCATCTAGACATCTTGAGAGACTTATAAAGTCATTTGGAGAAGGAGACCAGTCATTGATGAAAGCACAAGAGCTATAGTTGAAGACAGTCAACTAGGGTTTCATCTGGGTCAACCCTAGGTCAACCCTAGGTCAATTGACTGACTTTAGAGGGCATTCAAGTCTATTGGAGAGGTGTGGGGATCATCATTGAACATATAAAGAAGGATATGGAGATATGACAAGGAGAATTCAAGAGAAATCAAGGAGAAGAGGAGTTACTAAATTAGGGTTTCTGTGTAAAATCCCCTAGTTTAGGTCAAATTTCCAAGCAAGATAAGTCAAAATGCTAGCTTCAAATGGCTTCTTGGCCAACATGAAACTTGTAGAGGATCTCAAGACCTTTAATTTGAGTGGTGGAAGACCTCAAGGAGATTTATAGAACTCAAGTTATGGTCCTTGCAAGTTACAGGTCATCTGGGGTGTCTGAATTTTTGTCTGTGAAAGTGACTTGACTTCCAAGCTAGTTTTGCCCCTCAAGGGGATTTCAAATGAATTCTTGGTCAACATAAGAATTGTTCCTCATTGTCTTAGCTTTCTAGAATGGTATGGCATGCCTTCATATGATGTGGAGAACTCAACTTATGGTCTTGGCAAGCAAAGGGTATTTTGGGCATTTGTGAATTACAGGTCATTTTAACCTATACCCAAAACTCATACAAGGAGGCCTCAAATGGAAAAACTTACAACATCAAACTTGCTCCAAATGGGATTTTAAGTCTAGAAAGAAGGTCACAAATTATTGGAGAAGCTCATAGCTTGGATTTGCATAATTGGTCAAAATATGAACTAAAAAGGCTTATAAAGTGAATAATTTCAAATTGAAAAATGGTTTGGGAGATTTACAAGTCCAAATGGAGACTTCCAATATATGATTTTGAATGGAAAAACAATTCTAAGAACAATGGTTCAAACACTTTTTTGAGTTTAGAAGGAAAAAATGAAGTTATCCATGGTTGCTTGCCTTTTAAGAAACATAATCAAAATGAGCCAAAGTTGGAAAACAAGGGAATGTGCAAGATGGATCTAGAATGTACCATTGGGGTCTATATATTCATGAAAGGAGAATTTGGCAAGGGTTGGCCTCATTTGCACCAAGAATTCCCCAAATTTCTCATACTTTTTCATTGAAGTTTTCATTCCAATTCACCAAAATCTTCATCAATCTTCATCAAAATCAATTCAATTTTACTCCATCATCATCATAGATCATAATTGAAGCAAGGTTTTGGTGATTCTCATCCAGTTTCGAGTGCTTTTTTCATCAACATCAAAATCACAAGTTCAAGTGAATAGCATAATTCAAGCAAGGAATCTCCAGAATTTTGCATACAGAATTGAATACTAAGGTTGTGGATCAAGATCCAAGTCTTAGAAGCTTCAGATCTTCCATCTCCATAGCTGTTCTCAAGGTTTTACATCAGGTAAGTTTTCATTCGATTAGCTTGATTCAGTTAGTTTAACATGATTTTATTAGTTTAGACTTGATCTAGGTGGTTAGGAGATTAGGTTAGATGAATTTGGAAAGGATTGGTGATGGTTAGTGACAGGTGCAACAATCTGTTTGGATCAATATCTCTTAGGTTAAGCCATTAGAATTGTAGCTGGATAGCGTATGTTGATCTCCATTAGGCACAGACTAGTTTATGTTAAGTTTGATTGAGGATTGTGGTGATGTATCTCAGTGCATATTCATGATGACCAGTTTTTACCTCGATCGGGTTGAGAGTTTCCTTGAGTTTCAGACTGAGCTAGTGTTATAGGATTGTAGAGGGGAAGATCCTGAGCAACTTTCATGTTTATGGCATGTTGATTCGTGGCTTGGAGATGGAGAACAGAGAGGAGGAAAATAGCTCGTGCATGAGCTCGCATGGAGTAAACCCTAAGTTGCAGGTCAATTGGGGAAGAAATAATCATGGCCGTTCATTGTGGTTTGGACTTTTGACTTAGGGTAAGATCCAATGGCCAGCATTTAATCTGATTTGTGGAGGGAAGGACCTGGCCAAAACGCGCCGTTTCATTAATTGAAACGGGCGGGCCTGAGTCTCTTGTGCTAATCCCACCCCCAATGTGTTAGGCCCAAGCCATTTCAATGTGATTTCTCTGCTTCTCTCACCCCCCAGCGCTCCTTATTTTTGTTTCACTAATGCTGAGTGTATTCTGGGCCTAGCAGAAGCGCTAATTGCACCCCCCATTATGAGGCCCATCCTGGATATAACTGGGCGAGATTTCTGAATGCACCCCTCCTTCATTTTTGTTTTGTTTAATTTTTCTTAATTCATTTTAATATTTTACCAATTTTCATTAATTCATAACTAATTCATAAAAAATGCATTTTAATCCATTCTTTTTACAATATTTTCATTAAAATGTCTAGAATATTGTAGGAAAATAAAATTTCGTTTTTAGTTTTATTTCATATTTTTTCCATATTTTCTAAATAAATGTCATATTAAATAGATTCATTTCATGCATCATTTTAATGATTTTTGTTCTCTCACATGCTTTAATATTTTTTAGTCATTTTTTTTATATTGTTTAGATGAGATATTAAACTTGTAGAAATATTTTAGTTCCCATTTTTAGGAGTTAATTTTAGGTGATTAATAAACGCTTGAACATCATGAACAAAACTAGGGTTTTAGGTAACAACTTAAGAAGTTTGATTTCATTTCCTTTAGGACTTAGGGTTTGAATAGATTAGTTATGGGACTATAGGGGCTATGGGTAGTTATTAGATCCCCTTAGAGAACAGTTAGGATTCC
Organism: Lathyrus sativus; assembly: GCA_963859935.3. Classification (NCBI taxonomy): domain Eukaryota; kingdom Viridiplantae; phylum Streptophyta; class Magnoliopsida; order Fabales; family Fabaceae; genus Lathyrus; species Lathyrus sativus. The sequence continues at coordinate 64,856 of CAWUDS030001382.1, read as the reverse complement.
CCTACTGCTATTATTACTGTCTGTATATCTGATTGACTGGTGTGGTGTGCCCTCTGGGGACTGTTGCTTGTTTGTTTGGGTATTGGGTTTGTCTGGGGCCCTGGGGAAGCTGAAGATTTGTGAAGATGAAGACTATGGGAGATTCAAAGATTGAAGATCAACTGTCAGAATTGAGGAGGAGATTCTTGCTAGCAGCTGCTGAGGAGACTAGGGTTTAGGAGCTAGGCAGAGCTCTAGATTAGAAAGTTGTTTCTCAAACATGGATTGCCTTGTCTGCATCCATTCTTCTCTGTGATTCAGAGTCTCTCTAAGGCACTCACCCCCTTCCCTTGGAAGGCTTGGTGATAGTGTCTGTGAGATAGAACTCTTGAGAGAAAATGTCTCTTGTGTTAGAAGCAGTCTGTTCACCACCTTTGGTAGTCAACTGATTGCTTAACACCCAATTCACTCTTGTGACTGATCCCTCATCCTGGAGGTTTGAGCTTGAAGAAAAGCCATTGCAGATAGAAGACTGATGATCAAAGCCCTTGCCTGAAGGTCATGAAGATGGAGATTGATGCTTGTTGAAGCCTGTAGCTGATTGGAGATTGCTTAAAGCCAGATGCTGAGCTGCTGATGCTGTTTTTTGCTGTATTTCTTTTGCTGATGTATTGTTTGGTTTTCTGGGCTGTATTGTTTGCTGTTTACCCTGCTGGGTTGAAAGTGAAGTCTGTTCACTTTTGCCTATTGTTTTCTAGGTTCGAGGTTGAGTGGGACTCCCTTGCCTCGCTTGTACTGTTGCATCCATGCATTTTACTGTTTTACTGTATATATCTGTTATTGCTTCTGTTTCTGCCTATCCCTTAGGATCTCTGTTTCTCTCTGTGCAAGAGAGGAGCATGATAGACACTAGGTCTTAACCCATGCATGATAACATTAGGTTAGTTTGTTTCCCTTCGCGACCGTAGGTTAGAGTTCTGTCTCTTTCTTTCTCAAAACAAACAGAAAAAAACACATAAAGATTTCAAACACAATAAAAGACACTTCTTGCGTAAAAGAATGTGAACTCATCAAGACGTTATTTTTGTCCGCCGGGACTGTTAATCAGAAAACCTTTTTCAGAAGGAATAAAATCAACCAAGACAAGCTTGTGTCGTACGTGGCCCGAACTACGTTTGCTCTGATCTTTCATGCTGTATGGAAGTACGTAGGCATAGGATGCGACATCCTAGCGAGCAACCTTCCCCTCCTTTCCCGTAGGTAGGCGAACTACGTTGACTCTGATTTCTCGTTCCAGGCGGGAATACGTAGGCATAAAGTGCGATACTTTGCCGAGTCATTTTATTTTCGTTTTATTTTTCTTTTAACCCTTGACCTATAGTTTAGATAGAATAACAATCCATACCCGAAAACAAGCGTGGATCCCATCGAGTACGATGGACGTGAGGGGTGCTAATACCTTCCCCTTGCGTAACCGACTCCCGAATCCAGGTTTTGGTTGCGATGATCATACCTTTCCCGTGTTGTGCGAGGTTTACTCTGAGCGTTTCCTTTCCCTCCCGTGGGATAAATAACGCACGGTGGCGACTCTTCTGTTCAGCCGGCGCCGATTTTCGCAGTAGCGACAGTTATGTGATTATATTTAGAGCTTGGTTTGAGTTACCTAAGGTGACTTTCCATTTCTTACTTTTTGACCACCGATTCACTCCCGATTTGATGCTTAGCTTGCATGATTCAACCATTTTGAACATTGTCCTTAGCCTATCTTCTTCCCATATTTTGCAATTGTTTAATTATATGTTTGAAATTATGTTTGATTATTTTTTGGAATTTTATTTGAGTGTCTTTCTATTTTTGGTGGATGCCTCTTTGAGGGTTGCTGATAATTCCTCATGTTTGAGCCATATGCCTAGCTTATCGACCCCTTGACATAGTTGAGGTTGATTATATCTTGTGGCATTTTGGAATATGATAACATACTTCCTTAAGATTCTTATTGCTTTGGTTTCATGATCTTTGAACCTTTTTCCTATTTTTGGTTGATTTTACAAGTTTGATATTGATTGAGTGTTTCATTTAGCTACATCTTGAGCTAATTTTATTTTGATACTTCTTTACATGTGATAGTTGAGGCATGTTGATCCTTTTATGTTTCATGTAAAATTTTTAAACACTCAAACAATACCTCACACATATTTCACATGATCCTTTATTCATTGTTGAGGTAATGTGAGGTAATCTTACATGAAACATAAAAGGTAATCTTACATGAAACACTCAAACAATACCTCACACATATTTTGATAATTATTTACATGTGATAGTTGAGGCATGTTGATCCTTTTATGTGAAATTTGTGCCTTCATTTCATGATCACATTACCTCACACACATTTCACATGATCCTTTATTCAGTGAGATTACTTGACTTGTGTTTTGTACATGCTTTGGAGATTATTCTCATTCTTATTTTGTTGACCTTTGATGAATTGTGGATTGTTGTGATTTCTGCCCATATTGTTTTCATCTCATATATTACATGTCTTGATCATTTGCTTCATGTTTTACATGTTTTTGCACTCATGGCTATTCATTGATTATCTTGATGATTTTGACCTTTGGTCTTGTTTTAGTGTTTCTCTTTTAGTGCATCTTTGTACATTCTTACTCATACCTTTCATGTATCATATATCATCTCTCCCCTTGGTGGACATTATGTATCCCTCTCCCCCATTACAATGTAATAATATAGTTCTTTTGGTTTCTTATTGTAATACCCCAAATTTTACCCTTATATTTAGTCAGTCATCTCGCATAGCATCTCATCTGTGCATCTGCTAACCACTATCGGGTCATGGAGGTGTTTGTTTTGCAGGAATTACCCCAGGGGCATTTTGGTCATTCTTCGTGGAGTCCGCAATTTTTGAGACAAATGAGACATTCTTCCTTAGGCATTGATTTATCACATGGATTGATTATATCAAGGTGTCGACATGTTGATTGGTACCGAGAAACTCTTGTCAGAAAAATGAGTGGACTCGGGGCCGTTTCATTGATAAAGGTTTGGACTGAAAAGAAGAGGGATATTGTTAAGGTTATGATCGGCGGGAGTTTAGTTTGAATTTGCTCGGATGTAATCAGGTTGCGGTATCTCGTTTATAAAATTGGTCAAGGCCAAGGAGGAGTAAGTTTTAAATATTTTTGAACTTTTATTCATAAGTATTTATAAGTTACGACTCAAGGGTGAATTTAAATGATTTTTGAACTATTATTCATAAACATTTCAAATTTACAATTGATAAGTAAATATAAATATTTTTTGGAATTTAGTTCATAAATATTTAAGGTACAATTGAAAGGAATAAATGACTTTTGAATTTCATTCATGAATATTTGTTTACAAGAGGTTTCATTTACACTGAGCATCTATTCTAAAAAAGTCCTAAAGGATCCTAAGTGTTCTTCGTGATGCTCCTTTGATTTTCTCCGCGAATCTTCGATCAACCTGCACAACAAAGACAAAACAAACAGAAGCAAGAAAGGGTTAGAAGTTATCTTCGACACTCTCAGAACATCATCATCATTGAGTGCCGGGGGTGGCACGACCGAAGCCGCATCCTACCCCCGTTACCGATCTGCGCCATTGGCGTCCGATCAGGTAATGTCTATTCTTATCTAAGGGGCAGCCAAGAAAGAGAAGTAAAAGAAGCATTTTCAGGCCGAAATGATTTGCACAACTGTGGATTCAAACGGATACACGTCAAGTAAATATTACGGGGTACTATCAAGTAAATTCAAGCCAAGACACGAGTTCATGTTGCTGCCAACAGAATTGAAGTGGCAAGACTCAAAGCAAACCGATACCAGGGTGAACACTAGCCAACTCAGGTTCGAACCCGGATGCCGACGGGTCTGAACCGTTTTCTGTCACCTGAAATACATGAATCAGATGGTATCAGCTCACAAACAAGATCCATAAGCTGCACAAAACAGGAGCAGATAATTCAATTCAAAATGCAGTTCAGAAGGCAATCAGAAACAGCCAATGGTCATTAACACCAATACAAAAGCAAGCCTCATTATGGCGGAAATGGTCTCAAAACAAATCCGGATGAACACCAACATAAAACTAGTTCTGACATCTGCAAAGACACAAAAGAACATCAGATAATGCACAACAGGTCCAAATGTTCAAATCTGAGCAAAGTAAATCAGTTTCGAAAAACCAACATGCCAGCCCCACGAGCATCAGTAAGTCCATAAACCAGCACATCCGTTGCCACAAATACAAAAGCCTAAGGGCTCAGCTATGCATCACCGCCCAATCAGAGAGACCAAGAGAAACCAGTCAACTATTATAATGAGTTCCGACCATGAATCAAAATCAAAATGGATGGAACAGGGATTCAGCCCTCAGTTTAACCATCATTGGGCAGGAGAATTCGAGCGGCTGGGAAAGCCACGGCCGAAGCCGTTACCAATTCCCTACCGAACGTCGAACTGCAAGCATCGGTAATTTCGCACAAACTATCAACTCAATTCAAAATGACAGCTCAGACCCGTGGGTCATCATCGCTAAGGCCATGCGACCAAAACCAAATGGCAATGGTATCCAACGTAGGTTCAGACGAAGCGTCATCATAACCTTTGACCTCCCTCGGCAAAAAATCGTCGACCCGGCAACATCCATTCTGAAAGATGAAGAGAAAGAAGTTAACAGAACTCATGACAGAAAACCAGAAGGACAGATAAACTAATAACCAAGACAAGCTGATATTCGACATCCACCAGCCATATCACATCTGAAACAACAGCAACAATGCAGTAAATCAAAAGGGTAGGTTCAGTGTGAAACAAGCTTCGTGCCAAAACAATCCAACAAGAATCCCAAGCTTGGTCAGTCAAAATTCGCCTCGAACAAGATCCCAAGAGCCAAAGTCTGAAAAAAACAACAATCAAGCAACATCAGAGGCAACTTGTTGAGTTTCAAATCACCTACGAACAAAGTCACACCGAAGAAGAAGATCATTATGTAATCAGTTCGAGGTAAGCTCAATATGGACAATCGACAACACGATGCACGCATGAGCTACACCAGGAAAAACAGCGCATCAGCAATCCAAACAAACCATATCAGATAAAATATGAGGATCGACAAAGGAACTGGTCAAAGCCACATCTACAAGAGAGTCCAAAGGCATCAAAAGGGGTATCCGAACCAACTGGCTCAGACCATGATGTCATCATCGCCAAATAACCTTCACTCGGCCACCTCGACTTAATCGAAGTATCAGCATCAGTCCCCTGGAAAAAAGAAGAGGAAGAGTTAATTCGAAGTGAAAAATCCAAAAGCCGTGAAGACTAAAACGGAAGTCATCTTTAGAATCAAATCGAAATCCAATCCGTTATAGTGCATCAAGGTAAACCCCAATCAAATCCTAAAACGGAAACAAAATCCAATCAGTATCATAAAAATCCAATCAGTTTATCAGGAAAAACAATCGAGCAAAAGCGAATCCGAAAAGGCAAGTTCCAATCACATTCAACAAAATCACATCATATCAGTAACGAAAACTCAAAGATCCAAGGCCCAAAAGAAAGTCAAAGAAAAGATATAAAAGGGAACCACATCACCTCGTAAAAAGGCTAACAGCCGAGAGAGAGGAGGAGGGTTTCCTCAAAGGTAAGCATCAGAACGAGAGCGAAATCGACCGCAAACCGTTTCCAAGTCAGAACCGTGAAGCCTCAGGGAATTCATCATCGGCCCATGCGAAGCGAACATCATCCAACCATCAACGGAGACGTTTCCGAAAACCGCTTCAAACCCTAGTGAAGGGTGAGCAATCTCCTTATCACTTACGTCTTTATTGTGTGTTTTTTCAGGAAAATATAGAACAAAAGATACGAGGAATAGGGCGAAGACGAGAAAGAGAGATCGCGAGAGAAAGAGGAGATCGCGAGAGAAGAAGAGAGCATGCGGCGCCGTGGAGGCCAAAGAAAGATTAGGGTTACCCTAATCTGAATCCTCCCCCATGTTTTTCTTTGTGTTCCAGGACCGGGTTGGGTCCGGGAGTGATGACCGGCCCAACCCATTGTGTTTTAAGTTTTTTATTTTATTGTTCTGTTTCTTTTTTTTTAAAACAATAAGCCTTTTTTCTTAAAAAAAAATATATAATTGTTGGTTTAAAATAAGTAACACTTAAATCTTTTTTTTTAATAAAAAGCTCTTTTTTAATAATAAATAAAAACCCTTTTTTAAATAAATATATTAAAATCCATTTTTTTAAAAACAATAATTAGGTTAAGATAGTTTTTAGGGTTTGAGTTAAATTAATATTAATAATTCCATTTTAATTCAAATTAAAGTTTATATCACAAAATAAAACCACAAAAGATACATAAGTCCACTCCTTCATCATCTGATAATTCATTTAATACTGCTCACTGACGTTGTTTGTTCGTTTTGCAGTTTATTGCGCTTACTGTTATTTATTTTATCATCGTTCAATTTAAATTTTAATATCATATTGTAACTGCCTCTAATGTAACCTCGCGAATCCTAACAATCGCGCTTTAATTTCTGCCTTTAACATTCCTGCTTGCATGGTTTGCATGATTCAACTATCTCACGCGTTTACTGCACTTCTGTCACACTGCTCACCTCCGAGGGAATTAGGTCTAGCCGTTAACCGCCGCGTCAATAGTCCTCAACTTCAAACCCTTACAACTCTTACAAACCCTAATTTTCACAAATGCCTCGCCGCAGGCGAGATTACAACTTTACCCCTAGCATTAGGTCAAAGAGCCGCCGCGCTCATTTTAGGGTTTCCCGCCGCGGAATCCCTAACCTAATTTAACCCTAATTACAACTTAACAATTCAACGTAGAGATTTGGAGTTTCTACACTCCGCGTAAGCGTGCCCTTAAGATGCGTTTATTCCCCTTGAAACCTTGACCACAGTCAAGAAGTCTCTAACCTCCCTATTGAGGGGAACTACGATTACTCTGATTCCATTCCCGTAAGGATACGTAGGCACAAGATGCGATGTCTTGCCGAGTAAACTTAGAATTAACCCCTTAGGTTTATTTTCTCACTTTTAATCTTTTGTACATATACCTTAAGCAAATAAATAAAGCAAAATAGTAAACATTTGAACAAAAGGTTCCCGTAGAGCACTACGGAAGTTTAGGGTGCTAATACCTTCCCTAAATTTAACCAACCCCCGAACCCTAGATCTTTCCCCGCATTGTGTTTACGATGCAAAAAATAGGTTTTCCCTCTTTTGACCTTTTCCTTCGGATAAATCAAAGAGCGGTTGTGAATTGAATTGCGATTCAAACTCATTAATAGTTTGTGATCCTATTTCCACCGCAACAGAAAATGGCGACTTCACTGGGGATGCCTTCAACTTTCGAGGGTTATCCCTAACTTGTTCATATTTATTACTATCTGTGTTATTATTCATTTGCATGTATATATTTGCGCTTTGATTGTGGGACTGTTCCTTGTGCTGTGAGATAGGTCCTAACCCGGATCTAGTGTACCTTAGGTAAATGGCAATAGACCAAGGAAACTGTACGACGTATATCGATACGGTTGATCTGGTGGCCATAGTTAGTGCGACTTCTTGGTTGGTGCTTATATTCCTTAAGTCAAGTTGAGGATAATATTGAGGCTGCCATATGTTGTCAATGCACTAACTGACTTTTAGAACCCTAGTTAACTCATCTTGGCCTTTAGAAAGTAGTGAGGTAACCGGCTTTGGTGCAGACTGAAGTTGGTTGACACTCGATACTACGCTCATTGAGATCTTAAACTTGGAGGGTTTTGGTTGGCAAGTAAGTTGCCTCCTGAACAACCACCCTTGTGAAGGATCAATGATATTGAGATCCCTTAGAACCTGGTTACTTTTGTAGGACAGGATGAACCATCTAACTTCAGGGGAGGGTACTTGCCTTTGAACCTCATGCATGCCTTTAACCTAGGACTTTGTGTGTTTTCATGCATTGCATCCATTAAGCATCTCATCGCATTGTATTTCATGGAGTTCAAACACCATTTATGGATATCGCGGGATACCATAAATAAAAAAAAATATATAAAAATGAAAAGACAAGAAAAAGATTTCTTTGGTACCCCACGACATTAATAAATGTTTTGAATTCCATGAAATCTTCATTTACATTCACATTTTAGCATCATTTACTTTTTTGCATTGCATGTGTCTCCCGATTTCTCACACTCGGTTCTCTCACCTTCCAGTTTTGTCACCCTGAGTTCTCGGCACCAATACAACACCAGAGCTCAAACTCGGAAAAGAATGGAGGATCAGGCAAAAGAGATTGATCGCCTTAGCAATGAACTTGAAGACCTTCGAGGGGGTATGGGGCGTATGATGGAATTGTTACATGTCATGAATGCTAAGATGGATACCCAGCCCACTGTTGTTTCTGAGATTACCGGCGTTACTGTGGACCCTTCACCAAGTGTGACTGTAGCAAAGGACCCACCTTATGGTCTTGCTCCCGGTTTTGTGCCTCCTCAAGCCACTGTTCCGATTAATCAACCTGCTCAGCAAGCCGTGCCCTTGTTTTCTGAAGTTTCTAGGGGGGCTCCTATCTTTGCACCACCTGTTGTACACACTCGTGCGCAACCGTACTTCGATGAGACAGTTTTTGATAATCTTGATGAGAATGTTGAGGGTTATGAGAAACATGATAAGCTTCGTGAGGAAGTAAACACTATCGTCCAGAGATTGAAAAAGGTAGAGGGTGATCAAATTTTTGGGGCTGCTGCAAGGGATGTTTGTTTGGTCTCAGGTTTGGTTATTCCCCCGAAGTTCAAAACTCCGAACTTCGATCGTTATGAAGGTGCCACCTGTCCTAAGAGTCATCTGATCATGTATTATCGCAAAATGGCTGCCCATGTTGAGAATGATAAACTGATGATTCATTGCTTCCAGGACAGTTTGAAGGGTGCTTCTTCCAAGTGGTATTTAACTTTGGACCAGTCCCGCGTTAAGAGCTTTCAAGATTTATCTGACGCTTTCATCAAACACTACAAGTACAATATGGATCTGGCTCCTGACAGAAGACAGTTGCTGAGTATGTCACAAAAGAATTCTGAGTCATTCAAAGAGTATGCTCAAAGGTGGAGAGAGACTGCTTCGCAGGTAGAACCTCCTTTGACCGAGAAAGAGTTAGCTGATTGGTTTGTCGACACGGTCCGTCCAGAATTTTACGAAAGAATGGTGGGTAGTGTGACTTCAAATTTCTCCGACATCGTTGCTGTGGGTGTCAAGATTGAATTGGGTATGAAGAGTGGTAAAATGACAAATAATCATGGCGCTTCTAAGGATCAGCCGAAGAAACCCCCGTATAGCTCCCAGAAAAAGAAGGAGTGTGAGACTAATGCTATATCCTCTGGTAGACCAAGGGAACGCTTTTATCGGCATCCGCAAGGTTATGCTCAACCTCAAGGGTACCCAGTCCAGTATGCTCAACAACCCTATGTGGCAGCTATTACACCTTCTTTCAATCAACAGGTTCCCATGTATCAACCTATGCAACAACCTCCTGTTTATCCGCCTCCTGTCAACTACCTACAGGCACCCAATACTCCTGCTCCTCAACAGCCAAAGAGTCCGGCTCCTCGCCAGAATATGCCGAACAGAAGAACGTATAAACCTTGTCCGCCGATTCCAATGACTTTCACCGAGTTGTATCCCTCTTTGGTCAAGCAAGGTCTAATCACTACTCGGGCTTTGGGTCCGCCTCCTAATCCTCTACCCGCCAATTACAACGCCGCCGCTCACTGTTTATTTCATGAGGGTGCGCCTGGCCATGATCTGGAGAATTGTTATGCTCTCAAAAATATTGTCAGGGACCTATTGGAAAAGAAGATTTTGTCATTTGAAGATCCTCAACCAAATGTTAAGAAGAACCCTTTTCCTAACCATGAGAGTGTCAATGCCATTGGTGCTGATTCGGAAGAAGGTTATGCCCTTGACGTTGAACAGATTAAGACTCCTCTCAAAATGTTCCATTCGAAACTGTTTGAAGCTGGTTTAGTAGATACTTCCCACGTTGCATGTGTAAGTTGTGAAGCCAGTACTAAGGGTTGTGTGTTGGTTCAGAATGATGTTCAGAGGTTAATTAATGAGGGTGTTTTACAAGTGACAAGCCAAGCCAAGAAGGATGAGGTCGCTGTGGTTGAGCCTGTCTTCCATCAGCCTGAATCAAAGGGTAAGGTACCAGTGTTTAATTTATCAGGGGCAGGCTCCGCCAATCCCGTGTTCGATATACCAAAGTCGTTTATCCCTGAAGTGAATCAGCCTAAGCCTATAGTTATTCGAAGACCGAGTCCGTTTCCTTTCAGTGATCCTAAAGCTGTGCCTTGGAAATATGACGTGACTATGATTGACAAGGAGTCTGGGAAGGTTATTCCAAATGAAGAGGTTAAGGGCACGGTGACCAATATCGCAGAGGCAAGCAGGATGACTCGCAGTGGCCGTGTGTACACTCCCCATTCTAATGAGGATCCACCTAAGGAGACCACTAATATCCCTGTGCCTGCCAAAAACAAAGGTAAGGGAGCCGTCACGAATGATGAAGATGCCGAATTTTTGAGGATCATCAAGAAAAGTGACTATAAAGTTATCGATCAACTTCATCAGACTCCTTCCAAGATCTCAATTCTATCTCTGTTAATGAATTCACCCGCTCATAGGATGGCCTTGCAGAAGGTTTTGACTCAAGCACATGTGGATCAAGATATTAGCACCAGTCGGTTTGATAGTGTGATTGCCAATTTAACCGCTTGTAACACCCTCAGTTTCAGCAATGAAGAGTTACCGAAGGAGGGTCCGAACCATAATCGTGCTTTACATATATCGGTAAAATGTCAAGAGGACAATTTAGCGAGAGTGCTAGTGGACACCGGCTCTTCTCTGAATGTTCTACCCAAGAGGGTTCTTGATAAGTTGGCTTGTAAAGAGACTGTGTTGAAACCTACTCCTTTGGTCGTCAAGGCTTTCGATGGTTCTCGCCGGTCGGTAATGGGGGAGGTTGAGCTTCCTATCCTGATTGGTCCGCAAGTCTTTAATATCACGTTTCAAGTCATGGACATTAATCCCAACTACAGTTGTTTACTTGGAAGGCCGTGGATCCATGCCGCTGGGGCAGTGACCTCAACTTTACATCAGAAGATGAAGTTCGTGATCGATGGAAAGTTGGTTATTATACACGGTGAGGAAGATCTGATGGTCAGTAACCTGTCTTCTTTCCGTTACATCGAGGCCGATGAGAATGCTTTAGAAATCTCCTTTCAAGCACTTGAGATCGCCAATGTTGTTCTGCTAGAAGTCGAAGAGACAGTGGGTCAGGGTAATCCATCTTTTGCATCTCTGAAGAGTACCAAATCAACAATTGACAGGGGCATTCCTGAAGGTTGGGGAGAGGTAATTGATGTCAAGACCAAGACTGATCGCTCTGGGTTGGGTTACAAACCAACTCAGAATGGAGCTGCCACGACTGTCGAAGGGCGTCCGAGGGTTATCCAAGAAGTATTTGTCAGCGGAGGTTTCCAAGTCAATGCCATCAGCGACTGTGAAGAAAATGAAGAGCTGAGCAACCTGGTGTTTAAGGGTGATGCAGTTTTGAACAACTGGGAGGCCGTAGAGATCCCTGTTATTTTTCCCTTGTCAAAGTAATTGTTTTTTTAAGTTTCATTTACATTTTCAAATAAAAATCTGTAGCTCTGCCCAAGGCTATAGGGTCGTTTTGTCGGGCCACCTTTCATTCATAAAAAGATATTAATAAAAGTATTTTGTTCGATTCCACTTTGTTCATCTGCGTTTTTTGTTTTCACTTTTAAAAATGAAATTGGCAACCTTTCTTCCGAAAAATAATAATATAAAAAAAAACAGCATTTCATTCTTACAAATCTTCGAGCATTTTAATTAAGTAAGCCTTCCATCATGCAGAGACATCATAAACCTTGTTGGATCCAATGACTTTGCTGACACTCCTGACTGGGATGCACCCATCAATCAAGCTGAGGACGAGGGTGAAGAAGATCTTGAAGTACCCGCGGAACTGACAAGATTGATTGAGTACGAGTACACAGAGCTTCAACCGCATAAAGAGCAAGTGGACCTAATTAATCTCGGTACAGATGAGAGCAAGAAAGAGGTCAAGATTGGTGCAATGCTCGGGACGGAGATTAGGCCGAGGTTGATTGAGTTGTTAAAAGAGTATATTGATGTGTTTGCGTGGTCGTATCAAGATATGTCGGGCCTAGACACGGATATTGTTGTTCACAAGTTGCCGCTTAGGCCAGATTGTCCGCCTATCAAACAAAAGCTTCGAAGAACGAGACCCGACATGGCTTTGAAGATTCGAGATGAGGTTAAAAAGCAGTTGGATGCAGGATTCTTGGCAGTCGCAAAATATCCAGATTGGGTTGCCAACATTGTGCCAATACCTAAGAAGGACGGTAAGGTTAGGATGTGTGTGGATTACAGGGACCTGAACAAAGCAAGTCCGAAAGACGATTTCCCTCTGCCACATATTGATACACTGGTAGACAATACAGCCAGTTTTGCGTTGTTCTCATTTATGGATGGTTTCTCCGGCTATAATCAGATCAAGATGGATCCCGATGATCGAGAGAAGACTACTTTCATTACTCCTTGGGGAACTTTCTGCTACAAAGTCATGCCCTTCGGTTTAAAGAATGCAGGGGCAACTTACCAACGTGCTATGACCACTCTTTTTCATGATATGATGCACAAAGAAATTGAGGTGTATGTGGACGATATGATAGCCAAATCTCAGAGTGAAGAGGAGCATTTAGACCATTTGGTGAAGCTGTTTGAACGACTCAGGAAATATCAGTTGAAATTGAATCCTGCAAAATGTACCTTCGGTGTCAGATCCGGAAAATTGCTTGGTTTCATTGTTAGCCGGCGAGGGATTGAGGTGGATCCTGACAAAGTCCGAGCCATTCAAGATATGCCGGCTCCGCGAACAGAGACGCAAGTTAGGGGTTTTCTGGGACGTCTGAATTACATTTCCAGGTTTATCTTTAATATGACCGCTACTTGTGAGCCGATATTCAAGTTGCTTTGCAAGGGGCAGACAGTTGAGTGGAACCCAGATTGTCAGAAAGCGTTTGAGAAGATTAAAGGTTATTTGCAAGATCCCCCTATTCTGATCCCGCCCGTACCTGGAAGGCCGTTGTTTATGTACCTTACTGTGCTCGAGAAGTCTATGGGTTGTGTGCTTGGACAACATGATGAGACTGGGAAAAAGGAACATGCGATTTATTACCTGAGCAAGAAGTTTACCGATTGCGAAAACAGGTATTCACCATTAGAGAAAACTTGTTGTGCATTGGCATGGGCCGCAAAGCGCCTTCGGCAGTATATGGTCTGTCATACCACGTTATTGATTTCTAAAATGGATCCGATCAAGTACATTTTTGAAAAACCTGCTCAAACCGGGAGGCTAGCCCGTTGGCACATGTTGTTATCCGAATATGACATCCAGTATGTACCCCAGAAGGCGATTAAGGGTAGTATTTTATCTGATTATCTTGCAGACCAGCCAGTTGAAGATTATGAACCTCTTAAGCTCGATTTTCCTGATGAAGATATTTTGTTGATTAAAAGAGATTGCGAAGAGCCAGATCCGAGCGAAGGTCCAGAACCAGGTCTTTGGTGGAAGATGATGTTTGATGGTTCCTCAAATTTCAATGGGCATGGTATAGGCGCCGTTTTGATGAACCCAAAGGGTGGATTTACTCCATTTACAGCAAGGTTGGACTTTGAGTGTACTAATAACGTCGCAGAGTATGAAGCGTGTATCCTCGGCCTCGAAGCAGCGATTCACCTCCGAATCAAACTTCTTAAAGTAAGTGGTGACTCAGCCTTGGTTATCTACCAGGTACAAGGCAAATGGGAAACGAAGAATGAGAAGCTGATCCCTTATAAGGACTACATTATTGAGCTGATCAAGTATTTTGATGAGATAGAGTTCGAGCATGTTCCTAGATCCGAGAATCACGTAGCCGATGCTTTAGCCATGTTAGCATCCATGTGGAAAGTTAAATTCGTTAATGAAGCACCTCTTATCCATATTGAGCGCAAAGTTGAGCCCGCTTATTGTCAGATGGTCGAAGAAGTTGAGGTGGATGAAAAGCCTTGGTTTCACGATATCAAGAACTATCTCGTCAAGCAGGAGTATCCCGATGGTGCTACTGGTCTGGACAAAAAGACATTGAGAAGACTGGCGTCCAAATTCTTTATCAGTAATGGTGTGTTGTACAAGAGAAATCACGACATGGTCCTGCTCAGATGTGTTGATAAACGGGAAGCGGACATGTTACTGCAGGAAATTCATGAGGGGACCTTCGGAACCCATGCCAATGGTTATGCTATGTCCAAGAAGATGTTAAGGGCTGGGTATTACTGGTTAACCATGGAAGCCGATTGCATCCGATACGCTAGGAAATGCCATAAGTGCCAAATTTATGCTGATAAAGTGCATGTACCTCCGTCACCGTTGAATGTGTTGTCTTCACCATGGCCGTTCTCTATGTGGGGCATTGACATGATTGGGGCAATCGAGCCGAAAGCTTCTAATGGACATCGTTTTATCCTCGTTGCTATAGATTATTTCACCAAGTGGGTAGAGGCTGCCTCCTACGCCAACGTGACCAAGCAAGTGGTTGCCCGTTTCATCAGGAAAGAGATTATCTGCCGTTATGGAGTCCCAAGCCGGATAATAACTGACAATGGCACCAATCTGAATAATAAGACTATGAAAGAGCTGTGTGACAACTTCAAGATCACTCACCACAATTCTTCTCCGTACCGTCCTAAAATGAATGGGGTCGTTGAAGCTGCGAATAAGAATATCAAGAAGATCCTGCAAAAGATGGTTGTGACTTACAAAGATTGGCATGAGATGTTACCGTTTGCTTTGCATGGATACAGAACCTCAGTAAGAACTTCGACAGGGGCAACACCTTTCTCATTGGTGTATGGAATGGACGCCGTGCTCCCCGTCGAAGTAGAGATACCTTCGCTAAGAGTGTTAATGGAAGCTGAACTTGAGGAAGCTGAGTGGGTTCAGGACAGATTGGATCAGTTGAATCTCATCGACGAGAAGCGTTTGACAGCCATGTGCCATGGGCAATTATATCAGAAACGGATGAAAAGAGCGTTTGATAAGAAGATTCGTATCCGTGAGTTCCGTCAAGGAGAGCTCGTACTCAAAAAGATCTTGCCAGTACACAAAGATATGCGTGGAAAGTGGATGCCCAATTATGAAGGCCCATTCGTTGTAAAGACTGTCTTCTCCGGAGGGTCTCTAATACTTACGACAATGGACGGTGAAGAACTAGCACATCCCGTGAATTCTGATGCAGTCCGAAAATATTATGCCTAAAAACCCGCTAAGTCGAAAACCTGCAAAAGGCGACTTAGGCAAAAGTAAGGGTTGAAAAAAAAATATAATAACAAAAGCTCGCTAAGGTGAAAACCCGAAAGGGCGGCTTAGGCAAAAAAGAGCGTCCCGGTGGATTGAAAACCCGAAAGGGAGGTCCAGGCAAAAGTTAGGGACAAAGGCATTTCATTGCATCAGAAGACACTGATTATCTCGAACACACTTTCCGCATGAGAGCCATGTTTCAGTTCTTTCATCCGGGCCCAAAGCAGGATTCTGGATTAGTCTTAGTTATTAGTGTCAGTAGGTATCATTGGATTCAATGTAACCTTTTCCCATGTTGCCAATTTCAAAATGTAATCATCTGTGGAGCTATGCCTTCAGCAAGCTATCACCCTTTAATAAAAGATACCATCTCGTTACTTACATTCCTTGGTGCATTGCTCTTTATTTTCTATTTGTTATGCAAAATGCGTTTATTCCTAAAATTTGAAAATGAAAGGTGCATGGTAGATTTTTCAAAACTGTTTTTCAAAAAAAACAAAACAAAATTGAAATGTAATAAATTACTTTGACTAGTGGAAATTCCGACAGGATCTCTTCATTCCCCGGAAACATCATTATTGCAGAAACACTTTCAAACCATTGCCCAGTGATAGTCCCCAGAGAGACTATAAGCGGACAACTTTTTTCTTGGGAAACTCAAAAGTGTTCCTCAGGTTTTCTTCTCCCCAGGTGAAGACATGGTACTATGCACCCAAGCAGATTACCTTCTCCCCAGAGAATTCAGAACTTTAAAACCAGATCCGGTTCTACCATTGATCTTTCTTACCCATGATTGACGTATTGGTTGCAGAGAACGCAGGGTATTTCCGTCGAGATGTTTATTTCATCTCTCGTCCCGTCTCTAGTCTGTTTCGTCAGCATATGCAAGGGCATAAGCATCACATGCCTATATTCATTACATATTCATTACATATTCATTACATACTCATTTCATAACATCTTGCATACATAAACATTAACATACATTCACATTAACATATGCATTAGCATTCACAGGTTCATTGCGTTTCACCGTCATTGGTTGTTATCGCCGAGTATTTGGGTTTGTCCATTCTCTCCAAATAGATTGTCAGCCCTAAGCATAAAATACATATGTGTTTCCAAGTTTCCCTACGGAGCTCGATCCTCGTGGATGACGGTTACTTCAGCTATCTTTCCTCGCCAGGATTAGATATTTACCCTTTGAGATCATTCCCTCGGTGGAGTCTTGATCTTTCTAGCTCGATCCTAGATTGAATCTCAGTCGTCGAGCCCAACCGGACGTGCATTTATTTTGCACCATCTAAAGGTTTTCACCATACCATGACAGATACGCGACTATCTCGCTTGAGAAGTTTATCACTGTACCCGGACGTGCATTTATTTTGCACCATCTTTCAACTAATCCTTTACAGATACACGCCAGTCCGCGCCTGGAAAATCTATCAGTACAACACTTTACAATCCTACATGTTACAACCCTTTACACTTTACATTTTACAGCATCAACACACGGCATTTCTCACCTAAGAAGTCGATCATATCCTCGTTATGACTCGCAGCAAATGGCCATCTCCATGGAGCAGTTGGGCTTCCATTTCCCTGCCGTCTTGAGGTTTGAACCAAATCGTATTCAGGAGAGCACGATCTTGAGTTACGGGGAGGTTTGAGCAGTTTCATATTCAGGAGAGCACGATTCTGAAGTTATGAAGAAGTTCATTTATCCTTTAGTAAAAGAAAGAGCGGAATCATATTCAGGAGAGCACGATTCTGAGTTATGAGGAAGTTCAGTTTGGCCGTTTTTTCAGGAGAGCACGATTCTGAAGAATGAAGAAATTTCAGGAGCCGAATCATATTCAGGAGAGCACGATTCTGAGTTATGAGGAAGTTCGATTATCCACTTTCATATTCAGGAGAGCACGATTCTGAAGTATGAGCATATTCAGTCATCCAGTTTTATATTCAGGAGAGCACGATTCTGAAGTATGAGCATATTCAGTCATCCAGTTTTATATTCAGGAGAGCACGATTCTGAAGTATGAGTATATTCAGTCACCCGGTTTCATATTCAGGAGAGCACGATTCTGAAGTATGAGTATATTCAGTCACCCGGTTTCATATTCAGGAGAGCACGATTCTGAAGTATGAAGAAGTTCAGTTTACCCGTTTCATATTCAAGAGAGCGCGATCTTGAAGCAGTTTATTTATCCTTCAGTAAGAGAAAAATCAGAATCGCATTCCAGGCGCCGACCTTAAAATGCGAGAAGATTTATTTATCAGATAAGCAGCAGCCTCTTTATTTGAGTGCTTATCCATTTTTGCATATAAGTCCCTTCCAACGATAAGCGACAGCTCTCTCTCGAGAAGCTTATCAGGGCATTTCCCGTTAAAGTCCATTTATTTTGGCATACAGCCGGTCTTTACCCTGTATATACGATATGGATTTCTGAAAAGTCCATCCGATCCCATCACGAAGGATAGTCTACAGGAGCTTGGATGTTATTCTTTGCTCAATGCTCCAGCAGTCTGTAATCGATCTTGCAGTCGTGTAGATCCAGTTTTATTTAGATTCCCCAGTGGAGGCCGTCTCATAGGTGTCATCTCCATTTGAGGATCCCGTTCCTGTTCTAAAAATGACAATTGGTCGTATTTGCGCCGGTTGACCATCATTTTAGAACTCCCCAGCGCGTCGTTTCCCCAGTGTGTTTTTCTCGTAGCGTATGTCACTGTGTCGTCGTGTTCGGCAGCATTTTCACATTCATTATTCCAGCATACGCGTCGTATCATAGTCATGGCATCATCTGCGTTAAGTCGTTCCAGTTTTGTCCATAGCATTGCATATCGCCGCATATAAGGGCAAAATTTTCGGTTATCTATATTTAAATCCCTCCACCATGATTCCTCGAGTCTTCGTCACTCAAATCATCCGGTGTAGCTATTTAAATAGGGGAAACTGTAATACCCCAAATTTTACCCTTATATTTAGTCAGTCATCTCGCATAGCATCTCATCTGTGCATCTGCTAACCACTATCGGGTCATGGAGGTGTTTGTTTTGCAGGAATTACCCCAGGGGCATTTTGGTCATTCTTCGTGGAGTCCGCAATTTTTGAGACAAATGAGACATTCTTCCTTAGGCATTGATTTATCACATGGATTGATTATATCAAGGTGTCGACATGTTGATTGGTACCGAGAAACTCTTGTCAGAAAAATGAGTGGACTCGGGGCCGTTTCATTGATAAAGGTTTGGACTGAAAAGAAGAGGGATATTGTTAAGGTTATGATCGGCGGGAGTTTAGTTTGAATTTGCTCGGATGTAATCAGGTTGCGGTATCTCGTTTATAAAATTGGTCAAGGCCAAGGAGGAGTAAGTTTTAAATATTTTTGAACTTTTATTCATAAGTATTTATAAGTTACGACTCAAGGGTGAATTTAAATGATTTTTGAACTATTATTCATAAACATTTCAAATTTACAATTGATAAGTAAATATAAATATTTTTTGGAATTTAGTTCATAAATATTTAAGGTACAATTGAAAGGAATAAATGACTTTTGAATTTCATTCATGAATATTTGTTTACAAGAGGTTTCATTTACACTGAGCATCTATTCTAAAAAAAGTCCTAAAGGATCCTAAGTGTTCTTCGTGATGCTCCTTTGATTTTCTCCGCGAATCTTCGATCAACCTGCACAACAAAGACAAAACAAACAGAAGCAAGAAAGGGTTAGAAGTTATCTTTGACACTCTCAGAACATCATCATCATTGAGTGCCGGGGGTGGCACGACCGAAGCCGCATCCTACCCCCGTTACCGATCTGCGCCATTGGCGTCCGATCAGGTAATGTCTATTCTTATCTAAGGGGCAGCCAAGAAAGAGAAGTAAAAGAAGCATTTTCAGGCCGAAATGATTTGCACAACTGTGGATTCAAACGGATACACGTCAAGTAAATATTACGGGGTACTATCAAGTAAATTCAAGCCAAGACACGAGTTCATGTTGCTGCCAACAGAATTGAAGTGGCAAGACTCAAAGCAAACCGATACCAGGGTGAACACTAGCCAACTCAGGTTCGAACCCGGATGCCGACGGGTCTGAACCGTTTTCTGTCACCTGAAATACATGAATCAGATGGTATCAGCTCACAAACAAGATCCATAAGCTGCACAAAACAGGAGCAGATAATTCAATTCAAAATGCAGTTCAGAAGGCAATCAGAAACAGCCAATGGTCATTAACACCAATACAAAAGCAAGCCTCATTATGGCGGAAATGGTCTCAAAACAAATCCGGATGAACACCAACATAAAACTAGTTCTGACATCTGCAAAGACACAAAAGAACATCAGATAATGCACAACAGGTCCAAATGTTCAAATCTGAGCAAAGTAAATCAGTTTCGAAAAACCAACATGCCAGCCCCACGAGCATCAGTAAGTCCATAAACCAGCACATCCGTTGCCACAAATACAAAAGCCTAAGGGCTCAGCTATGCATCACCGCCCAATCAGAGAGACCAAGAGAAACCAGTCAACTATTATAATGAGTTCCGACCATGAATCAAAATCAAAATGGATGGAACAGGGATTCAGCCCTCAGTTTAACCATCATTGGGCAGGAGAATTCGAGCGGCTGGGAAAGCCACGGCCGAAGCCGTTACCAATTCCCTACCGAACGTCGAACTGCAAGCATCGGTAATTTCGCACAAACTATCAACTCAATTCAAAATGACAGCTCAGACCCGTGGGTCATCATCGCTAAGGCCATGCGACCAAAACCAAATGGCAATGGTATCCAACGTAGGTTCAGACGAAGCGTCATCATAACCTTTGACCTCCCTCGGCAAAAAATCGTCGACCCGGCAACATCCATTCTGAAAGATGAAGAGAAAGAAGTTAACAGAACTCATGACAGAAAACCAGAAGGACAGATAAACTAATAACCAAGACAAGCTGATATTCGACATCCACCAGCCATATCACATCTGAAACAACAGCAACAATGCAGTAAATCAAAAGGGTAGGTTCAGTGTGAAACAAGCTTCGTGCCAAAACAATCCAACAAGAATCCCAAGCTTGGTCAGTCAAAATTCGCCTCGAACAAGATCCCAAGAGCCAAAGTCTGAAAAAAACAACAATCAAGCAACATCAGAGGCAACTTGTTGAGTTTCAAATCACCTACGAACAAAGTCACACCGAAGAAGAAGATCATTATGTAATCAGTTCGAGGTAAGCTCAATATGGACAATCGACAACACGATGCACGCATGAGCTACACCAGGAAAAACAGCGCATCAGCAATCCAAACAAACCATATCAGATAAAATATGAGGATCGACAAAGGAACTGGTCAAAGCCACATCTACAAGAGAGTCCAAAGGCATCAAAAGGGGTATCCGAACCAACTGGCTCAGACCATGATGTCATCATCGCCAAATAACCTTCACTCGGCCACCTCGACTTAATCGAAGTATCAGCATCAGTCCCCTGGAAAAAAGAAGAGGAAGAGTTAATAATAATCGAGCAAAAGTGAATCCGAAAAGGCAAGTTCCAATCACATTCAACAAAATCACATCATATCAGTAACGAAAACTCAAAGATCCAAGGCCCAAAAGAGAGTCAAAGGAAAGATATAAAAGGGAACCACATCACCTCGTAAAAACCCTAACAGCCGAGAGAGAGGAGGAGGGTTTCCTCAAAGGTAAGCATCAGAACGAGAGCGAAATCGACCGCAAACCGTTTCCAAGTCAGAACCGTGAAGCCTCAGGGAATTCATCATCGGCCCATGCGAAGCGAACATCATCCAACCATCAACGGAGACGTTTCCGAAAACCGCTTCAAACCCTAGTGAAGGGTGAGCAATCTCCTTATCACTTACGTCTTTATTGTGTGTTTTTCAGGAAAATATAGAACAAAAGATACGAGGAATAGGGCGAAGACGAGAAAGAGAGGTCGCGAGAGAAAGAAGAGATCGCGAGAGAAGAAGAGAGCATGCGGCGCCGTGGAGGCCAAAGAAAGATTAGGGTTACCCTAATCTGAATCCTCCCCCATTTTTTTCTTTGTGTTCCAGGACCGGGTTGGGTCCGGGAGTGATGACCGGCCCAACCCATTGTGTTTTAAGTTTTTTTATTTTATTGTTCTGTTTCTTTTTTTTTTTTAAACAATAAGCCTTTTTTTTAAAAAAAATATATAATTGTTGGTTTAAAATAAGTAACATTTAAATCTTTTTTTTAATAAAAAGCTCTTTTTTAATAATAAATAAAAACCCTTTTTTAAATAAATATATTAAAATCCATTTTTTTAAAAACAATAATTAGGTTAAGATAGTTTTTAGGGTTTGAGTTAAATTAATATTAATAATTCCATTTTAATTCAAATTAAAGTTTATATCACAAAATAAAACCACAAAAGATACATAATTCCACTCCTTTATCATCTGATAATTCATTTAATACTGCCCACTGACGTTGTTTGTTCGTTTTGCAGTTTATTGCGCTTACTGTTATTTATTTTATCATCGTTCAATTTAAATTTTAACATCATATTGTAACTGCCTCTAATGTAACCTCGCGAATCCTAACAATCGCGCTTTAATTTCTGCCTTTAACATTCCTGCTTGCATGGTTTGCATGATTCAATTATCTCACGCGTTTACTGCACTTCTGTCACACTGCTCACCTCCGAGGGAATTAGGTCTAGCCATTGACCGCCGCGTCAATAGTCCTCAACTTCAAACCCTTACAACTCTTACAAACCCTAATTTTCACAAATGCCTCGCCGCAGGCGAGATTACAATTTTACCCCTAGCATTAGGTCAAAGAGCCGCCGCGCTCATTTTAGGGTTTCCCACCGCGGAATCCCTAACCTAATTTAACCCTAATTACAACTTAACAATTCAACGTAGAGATTTGGAGTTCCTACACTCCGCGTAAGCGTGCCCTTAAGATGCGTTTATTCCCCTTGAGACCTTAACCACAGTCAAGAAGTTTCTAACCTCCCTATTGAGGGGAACTACGATTACTCTGATTCCACTCCCGTAAGGATACGTAGGCACAAGATGCGATGTCTTGCCGAGTAAACTTAGAATTAACCCCTTAGGTCTCTTTTCTCACTCTTAATCTTTGTACATATACCTTAAGCAAGTAAATAAAGCAGATAGTAAACATTTGAACGAAAGGTTCCTGTAGAGTACTACAGAAGTTTAGGGTGCTAATACCTTCCCTAAATTTAACCAACCCCCGAACCCTAGATCTTTCCCCGCATTGTGTTTACGATGCAAAAATAGGTTTTCCCTCTTTTGACCTTTTCCTTCGGATAAATCAAAGAGCGGTTGTGAATTGAATTGCGATTCAAACTCATTAATAGTTTGTGATCCTATTTCCACCGCAACACAGGAGTTTAGGGAAAAGATGACGCAATTCATGGAAACAATGCAAGGGGTAGCCAATGGGCAGGAACAATTGAGAACTCTGGTTCAGCCATTGATAGCTCGAGTGGATGGCAGTGGTGTTTTGCATGGAGGAACTACTGTTGTTCCTCCTCCAGCTAATGGTAGCACTTCGCAGGCCAATGGTGGTCCAACTGTAGTCAATATTCCGGGTGGAGAAAACCAAGATGGAATTCCCATCCCAGTTGCGGCGGGCGCCGTGCCTATTAACAATGGTCCTCAGTGGAACCAAGATGAGCAAGATGACGTCTTCTCCATGGGAGACCTTGGGGCAGGATTATGATCTGATGCTAATAGAAGGTTCGATGCAATCGAAGAAAAGATGAGGAGCATTCTTGAAGGCCAGAATACTATGGGTCTTGACATGTCCAATCTGGGATTGATTCCGGGACTTAGGATTCCTCCAAAGTTCAAAGTGCCAGATTTCAATAAATACAAAGGAACAACATGTCCAAGGGTGCATCTTCGCTCCTATTACCGAAGAATGTCTGCATACTCCGATGATGAGAAGTTGTTGATGCACTTCTTTCAAGATAGCTTGTCAGGTCCATCTTTAGAATGGTATATGGGACTGGAGCTGGTCCATATCAGAAGTTGGAAGGATTTGGCAGAAGCTTTTGTCAAACACTACCAGTATAACAGTGACCTAGCACCGAATCGTGTACAGTTACAGAACCTATCACAAAGGAACAATGAAGGATTCAAGGAGTACGCCCAGAGGCGGCGCGAGTTGGCTGCGAGGGTTCAACCTCCAATGGTGGAGAGAGAACTCATCGACTTGTTTGTAGCTACACTACCTGGTGTGTATTATGAGAAATTGATAAGCAACATGTCTGGAAGTTTCTCAGATCTGATCATCACAGGCGAGAGAGTAGAAAATGGGATTAAATTGGATAAAATACAAGATGGATAAGGGACCTCATCTGGAGGTGGAAGAAAGAACTTCGGGATTAAAAGAAAGGAGAATGAGACAAATGCAATATCAGGTTTTAAGAATCAAAATTGGAACCAGAATCAGAATCAGTATCACCCACGACCATACTATCAACAACAACCACAAGTAGCTAGTATTGCCATCCCGGTAGTACAGCCTCAGCAACAACCACGTCAACAGCAACGACAACAACCACAACAACAGAATTACGCGCCAAGACCATATCAAGACCGAAGAAGGATGGTAGATAGGCACTTTGACGCACCACCAATGCCTTACTCTCAGCTACTACAACACTTATTGCAATTGCAGTTGGTCCAGAAAAGGACGATGGCCCCTCTTAATGGCTCACCACCACCCAGGTATGACGTCAATGCTAGGTGTGACTTCCACTCTGGCGCTCCCGGCCATCATATTGATAATTGCAAAGCCTTCAAGAACAAGGTACAGGACCTTGTTGATAGTAGGGCCATTAATTTCAACCATGATGCGCCGAATGTTGATCAGAACCCTATGCCAAATCATGGAGCAGGTAGAGTAAATGCTGTTGTTGAAGGGGAGGATTTAGATCTGATATATGATGTTGAAGAATTAAAGACTCCTTTAAGTTTTGTAAAATGCAAGTTTTTAGAAGGTGGGGTGTTTCCCGGGTGTGAAAAGGATTGTGAAAGTTGTGCCGCCCATCCTGAAGGGTGTGAGAGTTTGAAGAGTTATATACAGTGTATGATAAACGAAGGTGTTCTACAGTTTGACAAGATCTGTGAGAAAAAGAATGGGAAGATAGTCAGTAAGAAAGAGGATGAGGTGGCCACCATCTCTATCCCTTACAAAACAATCACTATTTCTGCGCCGTCGGCGCGACCTACCATCATCTTTACGAAGGCAGGACCTATACCTTATGAAAGCTCCAAGGCGATCCCTTGGAACTATGGAGCGGAAGTCTACTGCAATGGACAGAAGCAGGAATTAAAAAGCTTGCCATTGGACTCAGTTGACAACTTGGTGGGAACCGGGGGAATGACTCGAAGTGGAAGGATATTCGCACCTTCCGAAGTAAGTGCAGAAAGAGCTGATAAAGGTAAAGGGAAGGTAGTAGCAGAGGAAAGCTCTCAGGCTGGAGAAAAAGAAGTCGTGCTGAAAGACGCAGAAGAGTTCATGCGCCTAATAAGAAAGAGCGACTATAAGATCGTGGATCATCTACAACAGACGCCTTCAAAAATTTCTATCTTGTCGTTGTTGTTATGTTCCGAGGCTCATAGGAACGCTTTGCTCAGGGTCTTGGATAATGCTTATGTGCCGCAAGAAATATCCGTCAATCAGTTGGAAGGAGTAGTGGCCCATGTCAATGCAGGGAATGGTTTGGGATTCACTGACCGTGATTTGACACCGAAAGGAAGGAATCATAACTTGGCTCTGCATATCTCTATGGAATGTAGAGGTGTCGTCTTGTCTCATGTATTGGTAGACACTGGGTCGTCATTAAATGTGCTACCCAAGAAATCCCTCATGAAGCTAGACACTCGAGGGATAATATGTACGCCAAGCGATATGGTGGTCAGAGCTTTTGATGGGACAAGAAGGTCCGTGTTTGGAGAGCTAACCTTGCCAATTCAAGTCGGTCCTGAGGTTTTTGATGCGGTTTTCTATATAATGGATATCCAGCCGGCATATAGCTGTCTCTTGGGTCGGCCTTGGATACACTCAGCAGGAGCGGTGACGTCAACCCTACACCAAAAGCTGAAGTATATGGTGGGTGATAACATTGTGACTGTTTATGGAGAGGAAGACATCATGGTAAGCCATCTGTCCTCATTCAAGTATGTGGAGGTCGATGGTGAAATTCACGAACCCTGTGCCAAGCCTTTGAGACCGTCCAAATCAAAGAGAAAGCAACAGTTGAAGCCAAGGCGCCAGAAGTTGCTATGTCATCCTATAAGGAAGCCCAGGCTGTGGTGAAGTCTGGATCAGCGAAAGGATGGGGGGAGGTGATAAGCGTCCCCAACAAACAAGATAAGTTCGGATTAGGGTACAGCCCATACGCATCTTCTTCAAGCGCTCCTCGCTACAAAGGACCTGTTCAATTCACCAGTGTTGGGGTGGTGTTCGAAGAGATAAACGCCGTACCTGACGAAGAAGGAGATAGTGACTGTGACATGGATGTATGGATCCAGCCATGCGTCCCCGGCCAAGGCTTGAAGAATTGGACCATGGAAGAAGTTATCACTGCGACTTATGAAGAGTAATTGTTTTGTTTTGATTAATGTATTTCCATATGCTCTGCCCGGGGTATAATGGTCTTTATTTGTTGGGCCTTATCTTTTATGTGTGTGAACAACCCTTTTATCATTATCAATCAAAAAGCGTCTTTTCATTCAAAACTTTGTGATCCTTGTTTTTCTTATTTTTATTTACAACAATAAAATGGCAATGTGGTTTGTGTTTATTTGTTTGCATATCATTTAAGCATAAAATCATCATCATTACAGGTTGCACATTTCAGATACCACCGATTCAGACTCGTTTATGACTCGGTGTGACTTTGACAATCCGATCTTTCAAGCGGAAGGAGAGATTGACGAAAATGAAGACATGCCTGAAGAGCTTGCCAGATTGTTAAAACAAGAGGAGAAGGTCATCCTGCCTCATCAGGAGGAAGTTGAAGTCGTCAACCTGGGAACAGAAAAGGATAAAAAGGAGGTCAGAGTAGGGGTTGCGCTGCAGAATGATATCAAGCACAGATTGATTGATTTACTCCAAGAGTATAAGGATGTCTTTGCTTGGTCATACGAAGATATGCCCGGACTCGACACAGATATTGTAGTTCATCGCCTGCCTTTGCGTGAAGAGTGTCCTCCTATCAAACAGAAACTGAGAAGAACCAAGCCAGATATGGCAGTGAAGATCAAGGAAGAAGTCCAGAAGCAACAAGATGTCGGATTTCTTGTTGTGACCAACTACCCTCCTTGGGTCGCTAACATCGTGCCCGTGCCTAAGAAGGACGGCAAAGTCAGGATGTGTGTTAACTATAGGGACCTGAATAGAGCAAGCCCAAAAGATGATTTCCCGCTCCCCCATATTAATGTTCTCGTTGATAACACCGCACAATACTCAGTGTTTTCCTTCATGGACGGTTTCTCCGGATATAACCAAATCAAGATGGCACCGGAGGACATGGAGAAGACGACTTTTATCACACCGTGGGGGACGTTTTGTTATAAAGTAATGCCTTTTGGGTTGAAGAACGCAGGGGCAACTTATCAGCGAGCAATGGTCACTCTCTTTCACGATATGATTCATCATGAGATTGAGGTCTATGTAGATGATATGATTGCAAAATCCCAAACGGAGGAGGAGCACCTGGTGAATCTTCTAAAGTTGTTTGAGAGGTTGAGAAAGTTCAAATTGAGGTTGAACCCGAATAAGTGTACTTTCGGCGTACGGTTAGGAAAGTTGTTGGGGTTCGTTGTCAGTGAGAAAGGTATTGAGGTCGATCCTGTGAAGATCAAGGCAATTCAAGAAATGCCAGCGCCAAAGACCGAAAAGGAGGTTTGTGGTTTCTTAGGTAGATTGAACTACATCGCAAGGTTCATATCTCACCTCACAGCCACTTGTGAGCCATTGTTTAAGCTATTGAAAAAGGATCAGGCGATTATCTGGAATGAGAATTGCCAGAGAGCGTTTGAGAAGATAAAAGAGTACCTACAAGAACCTCCAATACTGATACCTCCGGTGGCTGGAAGAACATTGATAATGTACTTAACAGTTCTTGAGAATTCCATGGGTTGTGTTCTCGGTCAGCACGACGAGACTGGAAGAAAAGAGCATGCAATTTACTACTTGAGTAAGAAGTTCACAGACTGTGAATCCAGATACTCAATGTTGGAGAAAACTTGTTGCGCACTCGCTTGGGCCGCTAAACGCCTAAGACAGTATATGTTAAACCACACAACCATGTTAATTTCAAAGATGGATCCTATTAAGTACGTATTCGAAAAGCAAGCACTATCAGGAAGGATTGCTAGATGGCAGATGGTTCTGACAGAATATGACATCCAGTATGTGCCTCAGAAAGCAATTAAAGGTAGTGTCCTGTCAGAATATCTCGCAGAGCAACCAGTCGATGACTACCAGCCAATGAAGTTTGATTTTCCTGATGAGGACATTATGTATTTAAAGATGAAGGATTGCGATGAGTCGTTTCCAGACGAAGGTCCAGAGTTAGGTTCTCAGTGGAAATTAATCTTTGACGGTGCTGTTAACTCCTATGGTAGCGGGATTGGGGAAATCATTACGACTCCCCATGGCTCCCATATACCATTCACTGCAAGACTAACATTCCCATGCACCAACAATGAGGCTGAATACGAAGCGTGCATCATGGGTATCGAAGAAGAAATCGACTTGAGGATCAAGAACCTTGATATCTATGGAGATTCAGCTTTGGTGGTAAACCAGATCAAGGGAGAGTGGGAGACCCGCCAGCCTAATCTGATCCCTTACATGAATTACGCTAGAAGATTGCTACCTTTCTTTGACCGAGTATAGTTTCACCATGTACCGAGGGCAGAAAATCAGATGGCTGATGCCTTGTCTACATTGTCCTTGATGTACAAAGTAAACTTCTGGAATGATGCACCGAGAATTGTCATCTCACGCCTCGACAGGCCGGCTTTTGTTTTCGCAATAGAAGAAGCTTCTGATGGTAAACCGTGGTTTTATGACATCCAGAACTTTCTCAAGAACCAAGAATATCCGCCTGGGGCATCGGCCCGGGATAAGAAGACCTTGAGAAGATTATCTGGTAACTTCTATCTGAATCCAGACGGTGTACTCTATCGGAGAAACTTTGACTTGGTGCTGCTAAGATGTGTGGATGAAAAAGAAGCAGGTTTGATTATGGAAGAAGTCCACGAAGGTGCCTTTGGAACACATGCAGGTGGGCATGCCATGTCTCGAAAATTATTGAGAGCAGGCTATTATTGGTTAACTATGGAGTCAGATTGCTTCAAGTACGCCAAGAAGTGCCATAAATGCCAGATTTATGCCGACAAGATTCATGTGCCGCCTTGTCCTTTGAATGTCATGTCATCCCCATGGCCTTTCTCCATGTGGGGCATCGATATGATTGGAAAGATCGAGCCAACCGCATCCAATGGACATCATTTCATCTTAGTAGCCATCGACTATTTCACCAAATGGGTCGAAGTCACTTCTTACGCCAATGTCACGAAGCAAGTCGTAGCCCGGTTTATCAAAAGGGACATCATCTGTCGATATGGAATACCCGAGAGGATCATTACTGATAATGGTTCTAATCTGAATAACAAGATGATGAAGGAACTGTGCCAAAATTTCAAAATCGAGCATCACAATTCTTCTCCCTATCGTCTGAAAATGAATGGCGTTGTAGAAGCGGCTAACAAGAACATTAAGAAGATAGTACAGAAGATGGTTGTGACTTATAAGGATTGGCACGAGATGTTGCCTTTTGCTTTGCATGGATATCGCACCTCGGTGCGTACTTCAACTGGGGCAACTCCTTTCTCGTTGGTATATGGCATGGAGGTTGTTCTGCCATTGGAGGTCGAGATCCCATCTTTGAGAGTTCTGGCTGACGTCAAGTTGGATGAAGCAGAATGGGTGAAGAACAGGTTGAATCAACTCAGTTTGATGGATGAGAAGAGGTTGGCGTCTCTTGCGTACGGTTGTCTGTATCAGAGTAGGATGAAGAAAGCCTACGATAAGAAGATGCGTCATCGAAGCTTTCAGACAGGTGATCTGGTGTTGAAGCGGATTCTCCCACCACAGAACGATCATAGGGGCAAATGGACTCCAAATTATGAAGGTCCGTATGTTGTAAGGAAGGTCTTCTCTGGAGGAGCCTTGCTACTTTCAACTATGGATGGTGAAGATATTACGTCCCCTGTGAACGCGGACGCAGTCAAAAGATACTTTGCTTAAAATAGACCCGCTGGAAAGAAAAAGAAAATCCAGGCAAGAATGGGGCATCTCGGCGAACCATAAAAGGATAGGTTTGGGCAAAAATTAGAGATAATTAAAAAAAAAGTGTAAACCCGCAAAGTTGAAAACCTGAAAGGGCGACTTTGGCAAAAATGGGTATCCCGGTGAATCGAAAACCCGCAAGGGCGGTTCAGGCAAAAGTTAGGGATTTGAAAAGCAAATGACTGCGGCCTGCACATTGATCTTTAAAGCATAGTGGATTATGGGAGAACTCGAGAAGCAGTCGTTCAAATCAATCTCTTCAGAAGACGAAGCATCGGAAAGGTGTCGAAGTCATGCGAGTCATAGTTGAGTCATTCTATGGTGGTTGTCTGTACCACATTGCCGACATTTTGATATTCTTGTGCATTTTTGTATATTTATTACGCAGCTTTCTCATTTCAGGAGATGTGTCCCATGTAAATTTGCCTATTTACAGGCCGTATATCAATAATACATACTATCCAGAAAACCTTTTGTTTTGTTTTTACCGTTTTGTTTGCAAAAGACGCCTGATGTTTTTGATAAAACTTTGTATACATAAATTTGTGGGCTTTGTTATCTATAATTGAAACATTGTATTTGCTCGAACAACATTTTAAGTGATAATTGAGATGGTACCTGCTGCATAAAACATACTTGTTTATTTGTTATTTGCAAGAGAACTTTCCTCTAGGCTTCTCCAGAAGTTCCTCATCTAAAGGAAGTGTGCAGTTTAAGTGGGTTCTCACCCCCAGCAGTTTTGAAACCTTGACAATCAAAGGATATCCTCAGCAGGTCAAGATTGACATCTCCAGCAGAACAAGATCGTTTCCAGTGAGCGGGTATGGGTTTATCCCTCAGCAATGAAACGAATTCAGAAATTTGTTTTCCCCATGGAGTTTGAACAACTGGCTCCTTTTCCCCTCAGAGTCTAGGTCATTGACTCATTCCTCGAGCGGAAGTTGTATTTGTTGAGTTTATTGCTCATTTCCCCAAGCAAAGGTTGATGTTGGTTCCCTCATTGTCTAAACCCCAGCAGGGTGGATTTGCTCTTAGCGGAACAATTTTACCCAGAAGTTTGCTCAGAAGACCATCCAGGTTTTGTTTTCCCCAACATTTGCACTAGACGTGCCTAGTCTCTCCCCCGGTGGAATTAATCCTTTCTCTTTGGCATTTATTTTGCTAAAGTGTTTCCTTTGCATTTTCATCATGCATAACATCCTTCCAAACGCGTAGCATTTCCATTTCGTATGGAGCATTACGCCATATTCAAACATGTGCATGTAAAACATAAGCCGGATTGCCACCCCTTTGTTTTCAAGCGTATCTCCAGCAGTTATCAGTATGTTTCTCAATCCTGCGTGGTATCCAGACCTCCAGCCAGGTTATTAACAAACGTGTTCATCTTATCGGTCTCCTGAGCGGGATCTATTCATTCAAGTTCATGTTTCCCCAACGGATTTCTTCACCCAGATGGTGAATCAACGAATGTTCTTCCGAACTTAGGGTTGAGTCGATCTTTGGGTGCGATGCTCGCTTTTTAGAAAAATGAAGTGACGGTGAAGTCAAATGATTTTGATAGCTAGCGGCGAAGTTAGATGCTATTAAAAATTGACGACAAGGTCAGATTATGAAGAGAATTGACGACGAGGTCATATTATGAAGAGAATTGACGACGAGGTCAGATTATGAAGAGAATTGACGACGAGGTCAGATTATGAAGAGAATTGACGACGAAGTCAGATTATGAAGAGAATTGACGAAGAAGTCAAATTATGAAGACAGTTGATGGCGAAGTCAGAGCATGAAGAGAGTTGACGGCGAAGTCAGGCCATGTAGGGAATCGACGGCGAAGTCAGATCATGAAGAGAGTTGATGGCGAAGTCAGGTTATGTTGAGAGTTGACGGCGAGGTCGGATTATGTAAAGAATTGACGACGAAGTCAGATTATGGAGGGATGACGGTGAAGTCAGGTGTCCTATCAATTTGATGTTAAGGACTGACAGCGAAGTCAAATGTTTTTTAAATTTTATGTGAGAATTGATGGCGAAGTCAGATCATGTAGAGGGTTGACAGCAACGTCAGAATAGTTTGAGAAATAACGGCGAAGTCAGATGATTTTAATTGACGGCGAAGTCAGATTATGTTGTAAATTGATGGCGAAATCAGAGGATATGGAGGACTGATGGCGAGATCAGATGTTCTACCAATCAGATGTTTTTACAGATTATGTTGAATATTGACGGTGAGGTCAGATTTCACAGATTTGATGTTAAGTTCCGACGGCAAAGTTAGATGCTATTAAGAGCTGACGGCAAGGTCAGTTGTTTTTATTTGATCTACGACTGATGGCGAAGTCAGATATTCTACCTGATATAGGTGCCTGACGGTGATTTCAGAGGTTTCATTCTGCGGTTGACAAATTTTTGGGTTCTTTTGTATTCAATCACCTTTTACCTCGAATGTTTGAAAGCATTTGCTTTTTCATCCCTTCAGGTCCAAGTCGCTTGAATAGGGGCAGCTGTTGCACCCCAAAATTTTCCCTCTTTCAAGGCTTGACTCATTTCTTCATTTCTTCCAAATTCAATGACATGAGGAAGGTCCATCATTCCAAATTCAAGGTTCATGAATTCAAGGCTAGATTCAAGAATATTACAAAGAGAAATCTCTTGACATTTTCAAGAATGTTACATTGGTTACCAAATTTCAAACTCTTGATAATGCTTAGGAAATTAAGCTATTCCAAGTCTTAATTCAAGATTCTAAATAACTTCATGCCATGGCATCCCCCATGCTCCATCAAGTCCACACGACCCTCCTTGTGCTTACAAACATGCAAGTAAAATATTTAAGAGCTAATTCAATGTTGGAATATTTCAAGATCAATACCATGCATGTTCAACCATGAGCAATTTGAATATGATCCAAAACAGCCCCATGCAAGAAGTGGCAATGTGTATCATATTACAAGATCATTTTATGTCACAAAACCAAGGCTATAAGCTTATGTTGATACATCTACACATCAAAAATCAGAATTTGAAAATTTTGTCCAAAAGGTAATGGTGTTAGCCACATGAATATGTCCAAGCATAACCAACCAATGGGTACAAGGTTGGAAGGCAAGGTAGAGTGCTGCAGAAAAATACAGCAAAACAGGCCTAGAAATGGAAAGATGTGGGGCTGCACCAAGAAAGAGGTGATAAGTACTCCCAAAAATGGAAACTTTGAAGATTGAAAGTTGTGCAAGAGCTATGCTTTTGGTACAGCAGAAAATGCAGCATAAAAAGTGAGATTAGGAGGCTTGGAGGCTGCACAAAAGGGTC
This sequence comes from Lathyrus sativus, assembly GCA_963859935.3. Taxonomy (NCBI): domain Eukaryota; kingdom Viridiplantae; phylum Streptophyta; class Magnoliopsida; order Fabales; family Fabaceae; genus Lathyrus; species Lathyrus sativus. The sequence goes on along the minus strand of CAWUDS030001382.1, from coordinate 31,691 downwards.
ATTCACTATCATTCACTATCATTAACACATTTTGGAGATAGAGATATTGAGAGCAAAGAGTAAGAGAGAAAACCAGAAAAATAGAGAGAGCAAAAAACCAGCAAAAGATTTAGAGAGTGAAAGAGAAATACAAGGGAGCCATTGAGAAGGAGAGCCATCAAAGCATAGAGTGAAGAGAAGTGAACACCTAGCCAAAATCAGTGGAGGCTTTGCAAGGAGGGAAACAACTCTTGGGTATCCATTTCTTCAAACTCTTCTCTTCTTTTACATTGTGCATTTATCTTTTGTTCTCTTGGTTTGAGTGTTGTTGTGTTGAGTATAACATGTAAGGTCCTAAAACGAACCAAGAAACCCTTTTGAAAGAACCACAAAAAGAAGCAAAAAACAAGAGAAAAGTTGGATTTTTTTCATTTGGAACCCTGACACAGGCCGTGTCACACAACACGGCCACCCGTGTCACACTTCTGTTTGCCCTAAAAAATCATTTTTCTCCCAGACCTTGTGACACGGGCCGTGTCACACAACACGGTCACCCGTGTCACACAACACGGCCGTGTCACACCACTTTTTGACCCAAAACTCATTTTTTCCTGGAACTGTGACACGGGTCGTGTCACACGACACGGCCACCCGTGTCAGACCCCTGTTTTTCACGTTTTTTCGACTTTTTTACCTCAAAAAAAATTTTCCCATTTTTTTGTGTGTTTCGTTTTTTTTTAGCCGATTAACCCGTCATGATTGTTTGGTTCTTGTGCATGTTTATTGTTGGTCATTTTTGACCTTTGGTTCTAAAAACCATTTTCAAGAAAACAAACTCTCGATTCTCATCGAGCCATTTTTGACCTTGTAAGCCGATTGCCTTGTGCGTCACCATCGACCTTGCTCGCTTCACCTCAAATCTTTTTAAGCAACTAAAACCCTTGACCCAACGTCAAGCGGATTTTATCAAACGATGATTAAACCAACTCACCATATTTAACAAAACGATAAAGTTCACTTTGTATTGAACTAAAGAGAGGGGATTGAGTGTAGACTTCTTCCTCTCCGAGTGTTGAGATGCTCACTGTAGTGTGGGTGGTTTTGACACTCGTCTTTCAATACGAAGATGTTTTCATCCACACCTTTCTCACCTAAAACCTCGGTCTCGTACCGAGTGCATTTTCAAACTCTTTTCGTAACAAAAACTTGAATGGTCGTGGAGTGGTTAGGCGTAGGCCTTCTCCTATCCCGAGTGCTGACGTTTACCGTAGGGTTCTCTGTCACAAAAGCACTTACCATTCAAAACCAAAAACACTTTAATAAGAGAATGAAGTTCTCTTTGTATTGAACTGAAAAAAGAGGATTAAGTGTAGACTTCTTCCTCTCCGAGTGTCAAGACGCTCACTGTAGTGTGTGTGGTTTTGATACTCGTCTTTCAATACGAAGACGCTATGTTCGCCACACCCTTTCATAACAAAAAAACTTTGAGATAAAGAATTGGGTACTACCCGTAGGGGTTACTATCCGAGGACCTATCTCGCTCCTAAAAAATAATTCAACAAATCAAACGTGACATCTTGCCTCGCATGGCGAAAACTAATCTTTCAAAAAGGATATGACACGTCCATTCTATCACAAACAGGTAATGCCTAAGTCTCCAACGAGCGAGCAGCAATACACCTAACTGCTAGAATGCGTACGATAGCATCATCCATAAAAACATCAACAAATTATAGGCCGAACTACGGCTGCTCTGATTCTTTACTTCGTTCAAGTAAAGATACGTAGGCACAAGGGCCACAATCCTTGCCGAGCACATTCCCCCTTTATCTGTAGTTCCCTGAACTACGTCGACTCTGATTTTCTCATGTCTATCGAGAATACGTAGGCCTAGGACCGCAAAGTCCTACCGAGTCCGTTCTTTCTCTTTCTTCCCCCGTTATCCCTCCTTCTCTCTTCCTTTGGAAAACACTTTTATAACATAACATTTAAGCAAATAATCACACGTCGACAAACAAATGGTTCCCATCGAGTACGATGGATGTGAGGGGTGCTAATACCTTCCCCTTGCATAACCGGCTTCCGAACCTGTTCTTGGTTGCGAGACCATCTTATCCGTTCTTTTTTGAGGTTTTCTCGATATTTTCCTTTCCCCTCGTGGGATAAATAAAATTCGGTGGAGACTCTTCTGTCCTTTTCCTTTTCGCTTTCCCCGTCGTTGCGCGTATTTTTCGAGTAGCGACAATCATCAGCAGGTGTTTATTCAAAAGCATACAATCGAAAGTTCTGCGTCTTTCAATTTCGTCATCCTCCCTCAAAGAATTCCGCTTAAACAAGCGTTTGACAATCATAAAAAGCATTGAGTGAACGCGAATGGATTTAATCAAAACATGCATATTCATTTCATTATCATTATCAATTGAAAACAAACACGTCTTACAAATAAGATTTGCACTTAAATAGAAAAGAAACTACAATATGAAAAGAAATAACATGATAAAAAGATTGCCAGCTTCGGGGAACTGGGCTTTCATTCTTGACTTGCTGCTGAACCAGCCATCTTCAGAATTGCTCGTCGAAGTCAGTTTGGTGCTCTTCCGAACCCACATGACTGGATGATGGAAGATCGTTGATCTGGACACCCTGAGGCGTGACTGCGATCATGTTGGAGTCAAGCATAGTCTGAATTTTGCTTCTAAGCACCTTACAGTCTTCGGTTGAATGCCCATGTGCCCCAACATGGTACTCATAGCGGGCGTTGACATCAGAATCTGACAGATTTGAAGGAATCTCTAGATCAATCTTCTTCGGCACTACCAATCCACCTCTGATCAAGTTTGGCAATATCTGACTGTATGACAACGGCAGCTGAGTGAAATGCCTCTCTGGCTTACTTGGTCTTCGTCAGGCATGCTGACGCGGATGATGACAGTATGAATGTTGCCTCTGTGGGGAAGCAGATATCTGATACACAGACCTAACAGGTTGCTGACTCTGAATACTCGAAACGTCTGAAAACTAAATCTGAGGTAATGGAGATTCTGGGATAGCATTACTTTCTTTCTCCCATTCCTCTTTAGAGCTGACAACTGATTCACTTTCATGACCTGAGGTATCTGAGATGTCTCGAATATTCCCACTCTTGATTCCCCTCTCAATATGTTCTCCCACTTTTACCAAGTCAGAAAAGTTCACTACCTTACTACCAATCAGCTTATCAAAGTATGAACCTTGCAAGGTATCCACAAACAGGTCAACCAATTCTCTGTCCAGAAGTGGGGGTTGAACACGAGCAGCTAACTCTCTCCATCTCTGCACATACGCTCTAAAAGATTCATTGTCCTCCTGAGATAGTTCTTGCAACTGCATGCTACTCGGAGTCATGTCGAGATTGTAATTGTGCTGCTTTACAAAGGCATTAGCTAAATAGGACCATGAACGGATGCAACCACTTTCCAATTCCATATACCAACTCAAGGATGCCCCACTTAGACTGTCTTGGAAACAGTGAATCATAAGCTTGTCATCATGGACATATGAGGTCATTTTCCTGCAAAACATCACCAAATGCTGCTTCGGACAACTATCTCCTTTGTACTTCTCAAAATTTGGCATCTTGAACATCGGAGGCATCACAAGACCTGGAACCAAACACATGCTCGAAGCATTCAGACTAAGAGTATCCCGACTCATTAGGGTATCAAGCTTTTCCTCCAACAGCTGACATCTTCTCAGAAACTCAACAGTTTGTGGACTCTTTGGATTAATCTTCGGAACAGCCCTTCGAAGATCTGGTACAGGGAAAGTGAAATTTTGATAATCCGAGTCATGAAGAGAAGATGAATCCATATCTCTAACAACAGTATGCTCTCCAACAGGAAACTGCGCAGGCTGAGCTTGAGCAACATTGTTCACCAAAGTCCTTTGATTATTAGCCTCTCCTCTGGTCATAGCTGTCATGGCTTCCATGAGCGGATCCAACTGATTCTTCATCATCTCAAACTCTGCCCTCGTAACAACCAAATTTTTCTCTCCTGAGTCCATGATCCTTCCAGAAGTTAATTCAAGTCCGGTGCGAATGTCGGGAAATTAACTGCGGGATGGACAAAAGACGGGTAAGCTCTCTGTTCCGTCCAAGGACGGGCATGCAAACATGAGATGCATATGAAATGCAATGCAAATGCTGATGCAACAAACAAAGGATCAAAGATCCCACAAAGCACTGAACAACCGCTGCGCTGCTGACTGGACAAGTTCAAAAGTCCGCTCTGAAGAGAAAACCAAAATACCGAGTAGGTTGGAGGTCAAGCTTCCTGCATAACCCAATCCCTCTTACAGGTATGGACCTAATTTGATAAGGTTCGGCATCCTATGCGGTCGTCAACGTCACAGACTGTCGAGAAAAGATTATACGTTCACCATTTCTGGTTTGGCATCATTGTCTCACGAATCGACCTCACTTAGCTGACTCCCAAGTGATCGGTCCCCAGAGTCGAAAATCCTCAGATTCAAAATTCCTTCGAGCCCAAAGGGCCAGAAAGAAAATCGTTAAAGAGAATCTCGTCTGAGCGCGAATTCCATGGCTAGCTGGTGCATGCAAAGCATACAGGCTCACCACTAATCTCCACTTCTAATGCTAAGTCTATACTCAAGCCTGGATCTGGCTTATCTCTCAATGGAACAATCACCCAACAACACAACAGCAACAGATAATAATATAGTGTGGAAAATGTAAATACATCAATATACAAAATACAACACACAAATATACACACCCAAAGACAAGCAAACAAACGCTAGGACTGACTTGCATAGGGGAATGGGAAGTATCCCCAACAGAGTTGCCAGCTGTCGCTACTACGAAAATTGAGGCCGGAAATGACAGAAGAGTCGCCACCGTGCGTTATTTATCCCAAGAGAGGGAAAGGAAAAGCTCAGAGAAAACCTAATGAAAAGAGAATAAGACAGGTCATCGCAACCAAATCTCGGGTTCGGGAGTCGGTTACGCAAGGGGAAGGTATTAGCACCCCTCACGTCCGTCGTACTCGACGGGATCCACGCTTGTTGTCTAGTCTATGGGTGAAAAACAAACTATCTACGGCAGCTAAAGCTAAATGGAAAGAACTGAAAGAAATGAAAGAACTGACTCGATAGAGCATCGCCGCTCTATGCCTACGTATTCCCTCGTGCAATGGGAAATTCAGAGTCAACGTAGTTCGGGAAACTACGGGGGGGATTTCTCACCAAGACATCGCGTCTTGTGCCTACGTATTCTCGTCTGGTACGAGAAATCAGAGCAAAACGTAGTTCAGACTAACTACGGGTAAACGGGGTGTTCTCGATCGTACGCGGACGAGAGAAAAGGTGGACGATACTAGCGTACGCATTCTAGCAGTTAGGTGTATTGCTGCTCGAACATTGGAGACATAGGCGTAACCTGTTTGTGATAGAACGGACATAGTATGTCATTGGTTTAAGGGTACGGGTTACCTAAAGGGGGAAGAGGGAAAAGTGTGCTCGCTAGGATTATCGCAATCCTATGCCTACGTACTCTCGTCTGGTACGAGAAATCAGAGAAAAACGTAGTTCAGGCTAACTACGGGTAAACAGGGTGTTCTCGATCGCACATGGCGAGAGAAAAGGTTAACGAAAGAAAAGGTTGACGATACTAGCGCACACATTCTAGCAGTTAGGTGTATTGTTGCTCGACCATTGGAGACTTAGGCGTTACCTGTTTACGATAGAACGGACGTAGTATGTCATTGGTTTAAAGGTACGGGTTACCTAAGAGAGAAAAGGGAAAGTGTGCTTGCTAGGATTATCGAAATCCTATGCCTATGTACTCTCAACAGATATGAGAGATCAGAGCAGCCGTAGTCTGGCTAACTACAGAAAACGGTCTCGATTGCACGAAAGCGAGAGAAAAGGGAGTCTCGATTGCACGGAGGCAAGGGGGGATCTCAATCGCCAAGATGCAAGAGAAAGGAGTTTCGATCGCACAGGGGAGAGGGTAAAGAGGATGCAGGCCTAACACGCCTAAACGGGAAGGAACTCGGGACACACACGCAAGAACCTAAGGCGTAGGAGCGAATGCGTCGCATATCACCCAAAGGGTGCTACACTAAACACTCTAGGCCATTAAGGGGAAACCCCTCAATCACCATTTCCTACGTATCTATTGCTCAGAACTCACGATGCTCAACAGTTAATTAAAAGACTTGAATTAGAAAGATGTTATCGAACAGAGTGGTTCCGTTGACCCTTGACATTGTGCGCAAGCTCCATTCCGATCTTCTCCTCTTTTGGTCCTTGATATTGCTTTGAATCGGGACCAATGTGACGCTAAACTGCCAAAGCTCGACTTATAAGGGAAGTCAGACTTTAAGACGTTGCGTATCGATTTCCGTGCTATGGACAAGATAGGGAAACGATATTGAGGATCGTTCTCCAATTGAATCATGTCGCACGGACCAAAAATAGTGGGATCTCATCTTAAAAGACTTCATCGATCACCAAAAGTCAAAATATAATCAAGAGATGAAAAGAAATGACGAGAGAAAAAAGTGGTCTCGGATCCAACATTATTCATCAATAATTTGACTGGTAATGAATTACGGAAATGTCGTCATCGACTAAAACAGTGAAAAATAAACAAAAATGAATAAATGTCGAAAATAGAAAGGAGAGAAAAGTTGGTCTCGGATCCTTTGTTTCACGTTAATAATTTGACGGCTAAACGATGGAAACTTCTTCATCGACCAAAACAAGAAAATGGGACAAAATGTCCAATAACAAAAGCGAAATAAAATTCAACTTCAAAATCTTAAATTCTCTAATAGAAATTGAAATAAAGTATAAAATTAAAATAATATAATAATATAAATTCTAAATAAAAGTTATAAAACAAAACAAATATACAATATATACATATTAACTAATAATATATATTTACAAAATTCTAAGAGAAATGTTAAGAAGTAAAATAATATATTTAATATATTCAAACTGTTTTTTTAAAAACTGAAACAAAATATAATATATAAACAGAAAACTCAAAACTAGAACATATATAAAAAAAATAAAAAGAAACAATGGGAGGGGGTATGAAAACCGATAGGGTGGAAATCCAATAGCGAAACAAATGGGCCGAGGCCCATCACCCACCCTCACATTCACACAAGAAGAATAAAATACAAAGAAAAAATCAGTGCACACTAGGGTTTGCCACCGGCCACGTCATTAAATGAAGTATCAAATCCCACAAACAAATTGCATCGTTAGATCTCAGAAATCCGACAAAACAAACACACATAAACTCAATAGGACATTCAACAATCTCGTCTCATGTATCATTTTTCGAATTTTTTTTTAGAGAAAATCTATCCACCTTCTTCATCACCTGTTTTCTTCCTTTCGGTTTTAATCCCTGTTTCTGTTTGGGTTTTGAGAAAGGGTTTTTTGGGAATGGTGAAGTTGGAAGAGGTTCTGAGCTTGAGTGAGGATGAAGGTGACGTTATTGTTGAAGATGAAGATGTTATGGGTTTCGTTTTCTGTTTGGTGAGTGATTTTTGGAGGAATAGTGGTTTTAACGGAATGGAAGAAGATGATGGGTTGAAATGGGTGCGGTTTGAGGGGTTTGGATCGTGAGTTGTCGCTGATTTTCGGAGGTTGTGTTCATGGTGGAATTTGGGTTATTTGGGTTTTGATGTGATGTTCGATTGAAGAACAGAGGTTGTTTCGTTGAGTTGGGGATTTCGGACGGTGAGTAGAACGAAAATGGAAGGTGAAGTCTTGGTGGAGAGCACGGTGAAGGTAGGTGTGAAGGTTGTAAAGGATCTCCAGCGATGTGAATCAGAGCGAGTTTTGTTTTAGAGGTGAGATGGTGTTTCGAAGAAGAGGACGACGGTTTGAGTGTTGGTTTGGATTGAAGGAGACGGTTGAGGTTTGAGTGTGGGTTGCGAAAACAGTGACAGTTGGAGGTGTTGAAGTGTTGTTGTTGTTCGAAGGTTTTGTCGAAGATGACGTTTTGGGGTTCCGAAGAAAACGGCGAAGACGGAGAAGGTGGTTGTATGGGTTTGTTTGTTTGCTTTTCTGCAGGTGGTTGGTTGAAGGAGATATTGTTGTGTTAAGTTAATGGAAGGTTGTTTGAAGGTGACAATGGTTCTGAAAATAGAGAAATGGAGGGATTACGTTTTGCACTCATTGTGGTTGTTGAAGGTGGTAATGGAAGTGAAAACGGAAAATGGTGAGGATAAGAGTTGGTTGTTTTGTTCTGGAAAACGAGTTTGAGTGAGAACTTGAGTTTTACCGGTGGTTCGAATGTGAGATGAAGACGGTTCAAAGTTTGAAGTTTTCTGAGTTCATAATGGGTGTTTGTTAATGGTGATGAGCAGATGTGAAAATGGATGATGGAGTGAACGGTTTTGTGAAGATTGCAGAAGAAGTTGAGAAAGGTTGAAGAAGGGACTGTAGCGGCTAGACCTAGGGATCTCTGTGAGGAAGGAAATGAATAGTAGTATAAATACTACTAGTCTGACACGTGGCACCCTGCATATTAACTGACAAACTTGACTAATGAAAATGATTATTAACTTAACTATGCTGTTAATGAAAGCTGAATTTTATAAAATTAAATTAAATTAAATGTTGACTCAAAAATAAATTAATCCTATTAACTAAACTAAATAACTAACTAATTTAATGAAAACTTTAATCAACAAATAAAGTTAGTTTAATTAAAAACAAAGTTAATTAATAAAATAAATTCTAATTAATGTTTTAAAATAAACTAACTAATCTTAATTAAAAACTAATTAAACTAGAATTTAAAATAATTCTAAATAAAATGAAAACTATTCTAAATAATTAAATAAGACAAAAAATAAATAAATAAAACGCAAAATGCCATGGAAAAACGGGCAAGCACCGAAATGCACCGATACTATCGACACAGATTGAATCATCAAAAAGAGAGCAACTTTTGTTCGATTTGGACAGTGAACTTATTGTTTGAATTGATTTGAATAACCTGAAACGCGAGCAAAGCGGCTAAAATCCTGATAAATTCAATCTGACCGACAACACGGGCAAAATGCGACCTAAATGATATGCAGATGAAAACGAAACAAAAGTCAGTCAAAGTCGGAAAACCAGTGGGCAAATTTTAGGGTGCAACAATGGATTTTAGCAACAAATGGGTTAGTTTGATGACATTGTGTGTTACTAGTGTTAGCTACAATGTAACTATGAATAAAAACTATGTAGGCCCTATCATTCCAGGAAAGGGGCTCAGACAAGGAGAATGTTCATCTCCTTATTTGTTCTTTTTATGTGCAGAATGTCTTACATGTCTCCTAAAATAAGCTAAAAGCCAAGGTCAGTTGTGCGATGTACAGTTTTGTCGATGTGCACCGATCATTAATCATTTGTTATTTACTTATAACAATTTTCTCTTTTACCATGCAGGTGTTGGAAATAAGACCTTTTGTGTTTAGGAAAAGTGTGTGGGAATATTAGAGGCTTAAAGAGAAATTTGATAGGTAGAAGAATTATTTATGGAAGAGAGAACTTTGTATTTTTGCTTGATACTAAAGTGTAGAATTACATCTGTATTTATAGTACTCTAAGGAGAACTCTAGACACACTAATTCTAGAGAGTTTTCAACTCTAGGAATTCCAAGAGCATTCTAAAGAATACTACAACCTTAAGAAATATCTAGACACTCCAAACATTACAAGAGTTTTCTAGAAACATTAATTAAAATTACCTAAGTCCAAAACAACTAAGCCCAAAAATCCAAATAATATTTTAGGCCCAAATCAAGTTTAATCTTTCAACATCCCCCCTTAAACTTGATTTGTGACTCCAAGCATGCTCCTTAACTTTACGAACGTTTCCAATTTGAGTGGCTTAGTGAAAATGTCGGCAGCTTGATCTTGAGACATCACATACTTCAATTTCACATCCTTCTTCTCGATGCATTCTCTTATAAAGTGGTAACGGGTGTCGATGTGTTTACTTCTTTCATGAAATACAGGATTCTTTGCCAAAGCAAGTGCTGATTTATTGTCAACACATATTTCCATAGGATCTTCTTGTGGCATTTTTAACTCTTTCAACAAGTTTCTTAGCCAAACTGCATGGCAAACACATGATGTAGCGGCAACATATTCGGCTTCACAAGTTGACAGTGTGACGATAGGTTGTTTCTTTGACATCCAAGTGAAAGCAGTATCTCCCATAAAGAATACAAAACCAGTAGTGCTCTTTCTATCGTCCATGTCTCCACTCCAACCGCTATCACTATAGCCAACAATTTCATGATTGTTAGAAGAGTAATAGTGTAAGCCAAAGTTTGCAGTACCTTTGACATATCGAAGGATTCTCTTTGCCGCCTTGAAGTGAGTTGTTATTGGAGCTTCCATGTAACGACTTACGACTCCTACAACATAGAGAATATTCGGCCTTGTACTTGTCAAGTAACGTAGACTTCCAACCAAACTTTTGTAAAGAGTTGGATCCACAATCTCTCCATTTTCATGCTTACTCAACTTGCTGCCACATTCCATCGGGGTGCCAACCGGTTGGCATCATCCATCTTGAACTTCTTAAGGACTTCTTTTGCATAGCCTTCTTGGGTGATAAAAATTCCTTTGTCTTCTTGCTTTACTTCAATGCCAAGATAATATGCCATGAGCCCCATATCTGTCATCTCAAATTCATTTGACATGTCTTTCTTGAACTCTTCGAACATGCTTAGATTGTTTCCAGTGAAGATCAAGTCACCAACATATAAGCACACAATCAAAATATCTCCACTTTGCGCTTTAATATAGAGTGCATGCTCATATGGACACTTGATGAAATTCTTGTCTCGAAAGTACTTGTCGATTCGAACATTCCAAGCTCTCGGAGCTTGCTTGAGTCCGTACAACGCCTTTTTCAACTTGAGGACTTTTTCTTCTTGCCCTTTTACTTCATATCCTTGTGGTTGCTCGATATAAACTTCTTCTTCGAGAAAACCATTCAAGAAGGCCGACTTCACATCCATTTGATAGATATTCCATTCATTCTGGACTGCCAAAGAAATGATCAGCCTAATAGTTGCAAGACGAGCAACGGGGGCAAATACCTCATCATAGTCAATTCCTTGTCTTTGACTATAGCCTTTTGCCACCAGTCTTGCTTTGTATCTCTCCACGTCTCCTTTTACATTCTTCTTCGCCTTGTACACCCATCTTACTCCGATTGCTTTGTGTCCTCGTGGAAGTGTAGTAAGTTCCCACGTATCATTCTTCGTGATTGGCTTTATTTCTTCATCCATGGCGTCTCTCCACTTTACATTTTCAACAGCTTCTTGATAGCTTAGAGGCTCGCAATCACCAAAAAGACAAAAGAGGTTAATGTCATTTTGGTTTTCGGTTACCTCATAAAGCTCTTCAATGCTCCTTCATCGTGGTGTCCTCTCACTTGAGCTTGTTTCATCCAACCTTGGTGTTGGTGAGGCAGGTGGTGTAATATGTTCATCTATCATTGGTTGTTCCATTTCATCTTCTTCTTCTTCAAAATAAGGAAGAAAATCATACCTGTCTTCTTGAACACTCCAACCCCAACAATCTTCTTCTTCAAACTCCACGTCACGACTTATGACAATCTTTCCGCTATTTGGATTATAGAGCTTGTACCCTTTGGAGCTTGAGTCGTAACCCATGAATACATACTTCTCACTTTTATCATCGAGCTTTGTTCTCCTTTCATCTGGAACTTGGGTATATGCAATGCTTCCAAACACTTTGAGGTGAGAGATACCTGGCTTTCTTCCACTCCATGCTTCTTGTGGTGTCTTCTCATGCACACTTCTTGTTGGAGAACGGTTTGTCAAGTAAACCGCACATGCCACTGCTTCAGCCCAAAACTTTTCCGGCATCTTCTTACTCTTAAGCATGCTTCGCACCATATTAAGTATGGTCCGATTCTTTCTCTCTACTACTCCATTTTGTTGTGGCGATCTTGGCACTGTTAGTAAGCGGCGGATTCCATTCTCTTCACAATATTTGTTGAACTCATTTGAAGTAAACTCTCCTCCTCGGTCAGATCTCATGGCCTTAATAGAAAGGCCACTTTCTTTCTCCACAAGGGCTTTGAACTTCTTAAAGTTTTCAAACACTTCTGACTTCTCTTTCAAGAAATAAACCCATGTTTTTCTAGAATAATCATCAATAAATAGGAGAAAGTATTTATTCTTACCAAAAGAGTTTGGATTGATTGGTCCACAGACATCAGTGTGTATGAGCTCTAGTGGTTTTGTCGCTCTTGATGTTGATTCCTTTGGAAAGCTTTTTCGGAATTGCTTCCCAATTAGACATCCTTCACATAGTTGGTCTGGGTGGTTTATACTAGGCAAGCCTCTCACCATCTCCTTCTTTGACAAACATTCTAGACTACCGAAGTTGAGGTGTCCAAATCGTAGATGCCATAGCCATGAAGAGTCGGTATAGCAGGCCTTGAGACACTTTGCCACATCATTTTGAATGTTCAAGAGGAACATTATATTCTTTGACATAGGCACCTTAGCGATCAATTTATGCTCACAATCTCTTAAGAAAAGACTATGTTCTTTCAAGTGGATGTCATATCCTTTCTCCAATAATTGTCCCAAGCTCAAAATATTATTTTTCATGTTAGGAACATAGTAGACGTTGGATATGAATTGATGACTCCCATTCTTTAAGCGTATGAGGATTTTACCTTTGCCTTTGATCGGTATCTTTGAGTCATCTCCAAATGAGACATTTCCAGTTGTCGCTTCATTGATCTCTATGAACATGCTTCGATCGCTGCACATGTGGTTGCTTGCGCCGGTGTCGAGGTACCACTTGTTTCTTTTCTCTTCAAATTGGTTTTGGCACGCGAGCAGCAAAGTTTCTTCTTCTCCACCTTTTTCTTCTACAAAGTTAGCTTTCTCCACAACTTTCTTTGAGAATCTACACTCAGATGCATAGTGACCGATTTTCTTGCAATTGAAGCACTTGATTTGTAACTTGTTGCACCTTGACCATGAATTTCCATTTCCACGACCTCTTGTTGCTTGTGGATTCCAACTTCTTTCTCCATTGTTGAAGTTGTTGGAGTAGTTGTTGTAACTTCCTCTTCTTTCTCCTTCATGTCCTCGTCCACGTCCACGTCCACGGTGTTGGCCACGACCTCGTCCTCTTTGACTCTTGTAATTCGCATAATTTTCTTCCTTTGCATTGAGTTGTAGTAGTTGCTCTATAGTCTCCTTTTGTCTAGCTTTTCTCTTTTGTTTTTCTTCGTATGCTTGTAAGGAACCCATAAGTTGCTCAATAGTCATGGTGTTTAAATCCTTGTTTTCTTCAATGTTGGTAACAATGAAGTCAAAACTTGGATTTAAAGTGCGAAGTATTTTCTCCATGACTTTCACATCATCAACATCTTCACCATTTCTTTTAAGTTGATTGACTACGGACAATACTCGAGAAAAATAATCAGAAATTGACTCAGACTCTTCCATAAATAAACGTTCAAACTCACCTCTAAGAGTTTGAAGACGAATCTTTTTCACCTGCTCCACTCCTTTGTTGCAAGTTTGAAGCTTGTCCCATGCTTCTTTGGCCGTCGTTGCATTGGAGATCTTCTCAAATGTATCTTCATCCACCGATTGATAAATGAGGAAGAGAGCTTTCTTGTCTCTCTTTCTTGACTCCTTTAATGTCTCCTTCACACCTTGGCTTAAGGAGGCTTCTTCTTGCTCCTTAAAGCCTTTCTCAACAATATCCCACACATCTTGAGCTCCTAGTAGTGCCTTCATCTTGATACTCCAATTGTCATAGTTGTTCTTTGTGAGTATCGGTATTTGAAAAGGGAAACCTCCATTCGCCATCTTTTGAAGACCTTCAAGCTCTGATGCCACTTTGTTGGAAATAAGACCTTTTGTGTTTAGGAAAAGTGTGTGGGAATATTAGAGGCTTAAAGAGAAATTTGATAGGTAGAAGAATTATTTATGGAAGAGAGAACTTTTTATTTTTGCTTGATACTAAAGTGTAGAATTACATCTCTATTTATAGTACTCTAAGGAGAACTCTAGACACACTAATTCTAGAGAGTTTTCAACTCTAGGAATTCCAAGAGCATTCTAGAGAATACTACAACCTTAAGAAATATCTAGACACTCCAAACATTACAAGAGTTTTATAGAAACATTAATTAAAATTACCTAAGTCCAAAACAACTAAGCCCAAAAATCCAAATAATATTTTAGGCCCAAATCAAGTTTAATCTTTCAACAGCAGGTGATAAGGAAGTATGGATGACGCGTGATCTTTTAGGTATTTATGGTAATGTTTCAGAGAAAAGTATAAACAGGCATGAATCATAGATTTATTTCATCATGTCTCCGAAGCAGATAAAACCAGGATCCCAAATAATCTTGGTGTTCGATCTTGTACTAACATAGAAAAGTAATTGGGTATTCCTTCCATGATTTAATAATAAAGAAGGGCATATTTCATTACAACAAGGATAGTTTCTGGAAGCGTATTAACATGTGGATGAGTAAAATGCTCTCACAAGCAGGTATACAAGTTCTTCTTAAATATGTGGTGCAAGTTATTCCAACATACTGCATGAGTGCGTATCTTATGCCTCACCTTATTGAAGAAGATATTCAGAATATGATGGAGTATTTTTTATGGTGTTCAAATAGAGGTGGCTAAAGAGATAATAATGGGTTAGTAGGGAAAGATTGAACATGTATAAAGAATGGAGAGGCATGCGTTTTTTTGATTTCCATGAGTTCAATCTAGCAATGTTTAGGAAGCAAGGTTGGAAACTCTTATCCAATTGAAATTATTTGGTTTATCAAGTCTTCAAAGCAAAATATTTTCCTCAAGCAAACTTCTTGGGTTCGATTGTTGGTCATAATCCAAGCTATATTTGCGATTGTTCGTCATAATATAAGCTATATTTGGCATAGTATCAAGACTTCCTGGATAGTGTTGGAGGAAGAATGTCCTTGGAAGATTGGAAAAGGTTCTTCTATTCATATTTGGTCAGATGATTGGCTTCATGATGAGGGTAGTTCTCGGGTTCACACACCCTTTCCTACCTATTCCTATTATATAACAGTAAATCAACTTACAGATCTTATTATAGGTAATTAGAATGAACCACTTAGTAGATATCTCTTTTTCCATAGAGAAGTGAATGATATTTGAAATTTTAAAGATACATTTTGTGATATTAATAAGCCAAATGAAATCATATGGAGGTTTGATAGTACAAGTGAGTATAGCTTCAAAATGGCTATAAAGTATGTGTGTGTGGGCGCACGCGCGCGCATGGCGTTTATTCAATAGAGATGATTTAAAAGCCTTAGATAACTTGAAATGTTTGTAGAATCTATCTATCCCACTAAAAGTCAAAACTTTTTGTGGAAAGTGGGAAGGAATTGTCTCTCACAATGAGAGAATCTTTGAGAAAAAATTATAGATTGTCTCATATCTTGTGTTTTTTGTGTTCGAGATATTAAGAACTCTTGGCATCTTTTCCTTGTTTTCCATAGTAGTGTATGATACATCGGAAAGCTTCCCTTTGGTTTCCCTTACATAACGTGATGTCTCAGTCGATGGATTTTATGATGTTTTTTTGCAGGTTTTAAGTCATTTTAATGATGATCAGACATTCATGTTTTCTATGATAACATGAAGTATTTAGAAAAAGAGGAATTTAAAAATTTTGGATGACAAATATGATTTTGTTGAATATAACTACTACAAAAAATCCATTTCACAACGGTTGGAAAAGGGATACCACCACGCTTGACCAATTTTTGTGAGGTAAGAAGTGGTTGTATGTATGATGCTTTCTATCACGATCTACGAACATGGTTATAAGCTATGTAGCGCACTACCTACCACAAGAGTTACTTTAAATAACCGCTCGGTTTTTCTAAACAACTGTTGTGATATATACACTGAGATTATTACAAATTATGTGAAATGCTTATTTCACCAATGCTCACTAAACTTATAACCTTTTAATCTGATCTTAAGCATTATAACATGACAAATTAAGTTATATTAGAAGAATAAAAAGTAACATATTCATTGCTAGATAATAATTCTTTAGCCCGTTATCTCCATTTCTCTCTTTAACCATTAGAACTTATTCTAATGCTCCTAGTCGTTCAACCTCCCCTTCCTTCACCTCTAGTTCATATTAAAAAAATATTATTTACTTTACAAAAAAAATTAGAGGTGGAGAAAGAGACGGTTGAAATCTAGAAGCATTTAGCCAAGTTCTACTGGTTAAACAGCGAAATACAGATAACGGCCTGAAGAAATATTGTCTAGAATTGAACGTGTAACTTGTTTTCTAATATAACTTTATCTATTATATTAAAAATTTCTAATGCAATATAAAAAGTTATATATTCGTTAAGGGGTTGGAAAAACACTCAAACCACATAAGATATACTAAACTCATATTTTAAGCAAACATTAATAACAACATTCATCAACAACAAACCTTAAACAACATACAAGATACAACAAACAACTCTTATTAAAAACAACAAAATCATCAACATATAGCATAAACTACATACAACATACAACTTTTATTAATAATAATAATAACAACAACAACAACAAAATATCAACTCATAGAATGTTTTACGAAACGTATATGTCCCATAATGGCATCCACGATGAAAGGAGAATAAAGTTGAAGTGGGAGCTGCAAACTCGTGTTAATTTTGAATGGATGTTGTAACACCCCTCTTCCCAAATTAAAATAAAAATGCGATTAAGTCAAATAATTATCAGAGTTTCCATTCCAAAAGTGGGATGTCACATTCACAAATTCAACAAAACACTTATTTATATGGTTTTCAAAATAAAGCAGCGGAAAATTATCATTAATATATCATTCACGGCCATCCACCAAAATACACACAAATCATTCATCATTAAGGTTCACCAAAATACGATACATCATAGGAATACAACAAATTTATCATAACACAAATAAACTCCCCATCCTGTGTTACGTATCAGATCATCCTAGGACTCGACTCGCACACCACTATCCGAGCTAGCTATGCACCTGCATTATCTGTACTTCCGAAGAAGTACAGACCACAACAACAACAGAGGGGTGAGAAAACATGATCAAAATTATCGGTAATAAAATATATGAATAAAAAGGCAGTAAATAAACAATCATCACCCCACCAACATCAAACAGGACCTACTGTCCAATCATCAACACAACATATCATAATGAAAGAATGCAACCCAACACATGCATGCGGTACCGACTCATCATCACTGATGGACACTGGGCCATCAACCCTCCACAGAGGAGCACATCATCACTGATGGACATTGGGCCATCAACCCTCCACGAAGGAGCACATCATCAATGATGGACACTGGGCCATCAATCCTCCACGAAGGAGCACATCATCACTGATGGACACTGGGCCATCAACCCTCCACGAAGGAGAACATCATAAACATAATAAGAGAGTATGTTTGAATCATTTACGCTCCTCTTGAGACATGATTCAACCCTACCAAGACATCATGCTATGCGCAACACCAAATGCGCAACCCACAAACATCAAGCACATTAAGTGCACACGATCCTACTGATCACATCACCATACATGATACATATATATACATACACACCAATCAATTTTATCAATCAAGTTAAATATTAGGGAAATCACATTCGAAAACCGAGTACACACGATCCTCCCGATCAACCCACTATGCATCATATACTTATTACATATATATGTCTTACCCATCAATTAATTAGGTCAATTCAATTTAATATTTCATAATTGCACCTTTCCACGCCAAGTATACTCTCTTTACCCCTAAACAACATCTCTCGACCTATCACAACCCAAGGAATCCTACAAAACGAATCACGAGGCAAAACAGCACAAAAATCACATTCTGTCACGCTCACTGGCTCACTCGCCTAGCGAGGCCTCAGCAAACGCTCGCTGCCTCATTCGCCTAGCGAACCTGCTAGCGAGTGCAGACAGTGGCTACTAGAAGTGTTCGCTACCCAACTCGCCTAGCGAATTCCTAGCGAATGCTCGCTACTAGCTCGCTCAGCGAAGGTGCTGGCGAATGTCTGTGATTTCACAAAAACCCACTGTTTAGAAATTCATCAAAAGCTCAAAAATCGTTCGATTCTCACCACACCAGTCCCAGTAGTCTTAGCCTAGCATTCTACGACTAAACCACACTGTTTATTCCAGACCTTACCCGATAAAACACCAACTCTACCGATTAAATCATTTTCGACCTAAACAGTAAACTACTCAGAACACCCAACAATCCCTACATCGTCACATGCAAGGCTGGAATAACAGAATTTCACCAATTCCTAACAACATAAACACAATTCATCCATGGAAACAACAATCAGAACACAACAACATCTTAATCATAATCATCAAATCCCTATTGGGTTTAAGGAATCCCCAACTACCCCATTCATGCAATTACCAATTTAAACCTGTTTCTCCCCCCTTACCTCGACTAGTTGCTTCGATGGATGAAAACTTCCAAGAATCCGACAGCCTGGCCTTCTTCTTCCTCCTCTTATTCTTGTTCTTCTTCCTTACTCTTCTCTCCCACTTGATCGTGTTCTTCTTTCTAAACTCACCAAATACCCCTTATCACACTTATTCCCCATTTCTTTTAATTCCAATATTAATTCCAATAATATTAATAATAATAATAATAATTATTATTATTATTATTATTATTATTATTATTATTATTATTATTATTATTATTATTATTATTATATTACTATTAATTATCAAATTATTATCATTATCAATTATTTTATATTAATATTAAAGGCCATAGCTCCTTCAACAATCCCCACAAAAGACACGTCGAAAATAAAATAACACCAGAAAGACTAAATAATTGAAATGGGTGTTACAACTCTCCCCCACTTTAATTATTTTCGTCCTCGAAAATTACCTGACGGAAACAATTCTGGATACGCTTACCGCATCCTGCTTTCCAATTCCCAGGTCACACTGCCTCCTGCAGCTCCTCCCCAAACCACTTTCACCAAAGATATCTCTTTTCCTCGGAGTTGCTTCATCTTACGATCCTCGATCCTTAACGGCATCGTTTCAACAGTAAGATCCTCCCTGACTTGAACTTCATCTCTTTGAATCACATGAGATGGATCTGAGACATACCTTCAAAGTTGCGACACATGAAACACGTCATGCAAATTCGACAATTCAGGCGGCAACACCACCTTATAAGCTGCAGCACCAATTTTCTGCAAAATCTGATACGGCCCAATAAACTTAGGATCCAACTTCTTGGACTTCAACGCACGGCCCACACCAGTCACTGGGTTGACTCTTAGGAACACATGATCACCTTCACTAAATTCCATCTCTTTCCTTCGGTTATCATGATAACTTTTTTTCCTACTCTGAGACGCTTTCATTTTCTCACGGATCATCTGAATTGTCTCAGTAGTCTGCTGCATAATCTCTGGTCCCAATACTACATTCTCACTCGTCTCATACCAACACAGTGGAGTTCTACATCTCCTACCATATAGAGCTTCAAATGGTGTCATTCCAATACTAGAATGGTAACTGTTGTTGTACGTGAACTCGATCAATGGTAAATGAGTATCCCACGCACCACCCTTTTCCAACACACAAGCCCTTAACAAATCCTCCAGCGACTGAATAGTCCTCTCTGACTGACCATCAGTTTGCGGATGGTAAGCTGAATTCAACTTCAACTTAGTACCCAAAGCTTCCTGTAAACTCTTCCAAAATTCTGAAGTAAACCTCGGATCTCTATCCGACACGATACTCGACGGAACACCATGAAGCTTCACTATTCGAATATAAATCTCTGCTATCTTCTCCAACGGAAAACTGATATTGATCGGCACAAAATGTGCAGACTTCGTGAGTCGATCCACAATCACCCAAATAGCATCAAATCCTCTCATCGTATTCGGCAAACCTGTCACAAAATCCATGGTTATACAATCCCATTTCCAAGCCGGCACTTCCAACGGTTGCATCATTCCAGAGGGTCTTTAATGTTCCACTTTCGACTTCTGACACACCAAACAGACGTAAACAAATCGAGCTATATCTCTTTTCATACCAGACCACCAAAATATTTTCCTTAAATCGTGGTACATCTTCGTAGCTCCCGGATGGATACTCAAACCACTACGATGCCCCTCATTCAAAATTGACTTCTTCAGCTCATCATTATCCGGCATACAAATCTTGCCTCTGAATCTCAACACACATGTGCTATCCAACTTAAAATCACTATCGGCGTCGCTTCCTACTCCATGCATCAAATCCACTAACTTCATATCTAGCTTTTGGTTCTCTCTAATCATATCCAAGAAATCATTGTTCACTTGCAACTTGCCCAACATCACACCACATGCCGTAAACTCACAAACCATGCTTAAATCTCTGAACTGCTCAATTAGCTCCATTTCTTTTACCATTAAAGCCGACATATGAATTGTTTTCCTTCTCAAAGCATCGGCTACTACATTAGCCTTTCCTGGATGATAACTCAAACTGAAATCGTAATCCTTCAACAATTCCAACCATCTTCTCTGTCTCATATTCAACTCCTTCTGATCAAACAGATATTTCAGACTCTTATGGTCATTGAACACTTCAAATCTCGAACCATACAAATAGTGCCTCCAGATCTTTAACACAAAAACTACCGCAGCTAATTCAAGGTCATGAGTAGGGTAATTCCTTTCATGCATCCTCAATTACCGTGAAGCATATGCCACTACCTTACCATTCTGCATAAGAACCCCGCCTAATCCCATTTTAGACGCATCACAATACACCACAAAAGGTTCACTCGGATTCGGCAATATTAACACTGGTGTTGTAGTCAATCTCTTTTTCAGTTCCTTAAAGCTTTCTTCACAAGCAGTATCCCACACGAAAACTTGATCCTTCCTCGTCAACTGGGTCAATGGCAACGCCAAACTAGAAAACCCTTCAATAAACCTTCGGTAATAACCTGCCAAACCCAAAAAGCTTCTAATTTCCGTTGCTGTCTTCGGCGCTTCCCACTGCAGCACTGCACTCACTTTCGATGGGTCCACCGCTACACCGTCACCAGATATCACATGCCCCAAGAAACTCACAGTCTTCATCCAGAATTCACACTTCGATAGTTTAGCAAACAACTTATTATCTTTCAGCACTTGCAACGCAATTCTCAAATGTCTAGCATGCTCTTCTTCAGACTTAGAATAAATCAGTATATCATCAATAAACACCACAATAAACTGATCCAGATAAGAATGGAATATTCAGTTCATATACTCCATAAACACTCCTGGCGCATTAGACACTCCAAAAGGCATTACTGTATATTCGTAATGTCCATAACGAGTTCTAAACGCCGTCTTCTGAATATCACCCTCTTTCACTCTGATCTGATGGTAACCCGACCTCAAGTCAATTTTATTGAACACACGAGCTCCCACCAACTGATCCATCAAATCATCAATCCTTGGAAGAGGATACTTATTCTTAATGGTCACCTTATTCAACTGACGGTAATCGATGCACAAACGCATACTACCATCTTTCTTCTTTACCAACAACACTGGAGCTCCCCAGGGTGACACACTCGGTCTGATAAACTTCCTATCCAACAATTCTCCAATCTGAGATTTCAATTCAGCCAACTCCACTACCGACATCCTGTACGGCGCCATAGATATAGGTCTCGTACCAGGAACAAGATCAATGCTAAATTCAACTTCTCTTATCGGAGGCAATTCCGTAATATCATCAGGGAACACTTCAGGAAATTCATTCACCACCGCCAACTCTTCCATCGACGCCCTGCTGACAACAGATAATGATGCAAATAAAGCAAACATTTTAGCTTCGTATTCTAACAAGGTTCTCAATTCCTTATTAGACAAGGAATCCGCCAACGCTTCCTCTTATGGAGTAAGGAACAACAACACCTTCCGAAAACAATCGATGTAGACTCGGTTGAACTCCAACCAATTTATACCCAGAATAACATCCAGCTTACCAAGTGGCAGACAAATCAGATCCACTCCAAAATTCCTACCAAAAATAGTCAGTGGACACTTCAAACACACCAAAGAAGTAGTCACTGAACCAATAGAGGGAGTTTCAATAGTCAATCGTTGCTCAAGAGTAGACGGCACCAATCTTAATTTATTCACACAATCAACAGAAATGAACGAGTGGGTTGCACCTGCATCAATCATAGCAGTCAAAGGAACATTATTGATAAAACAAGTACCTTTGATGGAACGCTCCTCGCCGGCAGCTTGAGTTCCTACCACAGCAAACACTTTACCACTAGCCTGAGGCACTTGAGACTTCTTCGGCTTCTCGCAGTGTGTACTGATATGACCTTTCTCACCACAGTTATAACAGGTAGGCATAGCAGTCCTGCAATCCGCCATCACATGGCCTGGCTTACCACACTTGAAACACTTCTTCACCTCGTCCTGACAATCATTAGCACGATGCCCCGCACCACCACATCGGAAACACTTTACACCAGCAGACGCTCTCCCTTCTCTGGGCTTCTTATCAGTAGCAGCCTTAAGTTTTCCTTTATCAGCAGGAACACTGTAAGGAGTACCACCAAATCTTTGCTTACCCTTCCGATCATTCACAGCCTTATAGTGTGCAATCCTGGCCCGGTTGTCATTATCATAAATTCTGCTTCTGCTTACCAGCTCAGAATAATTTCTGATCTTCTACCAAGCGATCCCTATCTTAATCTTCAGACGCAGACTGTTTTCAAACTTCAAACACTTGGAAGTCATTGCCACTTCAGTATTGTAATGAGAACAATACTGTACCAACCCTTCAAATTTAGTAGCATACTCTGCTACAGTCAGATTACCCTGCTTTAGCTTCAGGAACTCTATCTCTTTAGCACTTCGTATATCTTCCGAAAAATACTTTTCCAGAAACCCAGTTTGAACCACATCCCAAGTAATAATAGTCCCTGCAGCCTCCAATCTCTAGCGATTGTTGTCCCACCAAGCCTCGACTTCACCTTCTAACATGTGAGTACCAAACCTCACTTTTTGCTCATCATTACAACCCATTGTCCTGAAAATCTTTTCAATTGCCTTCAGCCATTTCTGTGCAGCTTCAGGATCCAAAATTCCCCCTTCAAATGTCGGTGGCTTGTTACTCTAGAACTGTGCCAAATCTCTGAATTACGCACCCGCAGCTTGGTTCGGATTAGCAACCACCTGCGACATTGCTTGCATAGCTGCAGGAAAAGAAACATCATTCCTCCCTTCCATACTGCTCAACCATAACAACACTAGGTTAAAAAGACACACCAACTCTATCCTAAAGACAGACTCAACTACTACACTGGTCGGACGGACCGACCTGCTCTGATACCAACTTGTAACACCCCACTTCCCAAATTAAAATAAAATACGATTAAGTCAAATAATTATCAAAGTTTCCATTCCAAAAGTGGGATGTCACATTCACAAATTCAACAAAACACTTATTTATATGGTTTTCAAAATAAAGCAGCGGAAAATTATCATTAATATATCATTCACGGCCATCAGCCAAAATACACACAAACCATTCATCATTAAGGTTCACCAAAATACGATACATCACAGGAATACAACAATTTTATCATAACACAAATAAACTCCCCATCCCGTGTTACGTATCAGAGCATCCTAGGACTCGACTCGCACACCACTATCCAAGCTAGCTATGCACCTGGATTATTTGTACTTCCGAAGAAGCACAGACCACAACAACAACAGAGGGGTGAGAAAACATGATCAAAATTATCGGTAATAAAATACATGAATAAAAAGGCAGTAAATAAACAATCATCACCCCACCAACATCAAATAGGACCTACTGTCCAATCATCAACACAACATATCATAATGCAAGAATGCAACCCAACACATGCATGCGGTACCGACTCATCATCACTGATGGACACTGGGCCATCAACCCTCTACGAAGGAGCACATCATCACTGATGGACACTGGGCCATCAACCCTCCATGAAGGAGCACATCATAAACATCATAAGAGAGTACGGTTGAATCATTTACACTCCTTCTGAGACATGATTCAACCCTACCAAGACACCATGCTATGCGCAACACCAAATGCGCAACCCACAAACATCAAGCACACTAAGTGCACACGATCCTACTGATCACATCACCATACATCATACATATATATACATACACACCAATCAATTTTATCAATCAAGTTAAATATTAGGGAAATCACATTCGAACACCGAGTACACACGATCCTCCCAATCAACCCACTATGCATCATATACTTATTACATATATATGTCTTACCCATCAATTAATTAGGTCAATTAAATTTAATATTTCATAGTTGCACCTTTCCACGCCAAGTATACTCTCTTTACCCCTAAACAACATCTCTCAACCTATCACAACCCAAGGAATCCTACAAAACGAATCACGAGGCAAAACAGCACAAAAATCACATTTTGTCACGCTTGCTGGCTCACTCGCCTAGCGAGGCCTCAGCGAACGCTCGCTGCCTCATTCTCCTAGTGAACCTGCTAGCGAGTGCAGATAGTGGCTACTGGAAGTGTTCGCTACCCAACTCGCCTAGCGAATTCCTAGCGAATGCTCGCTACTAGCTCGCTCAACGAAGGTGCTAGCGAATGTCTGCGATTTCACAAAAACCTCACTGTTCAGAAATTTATCAGAAGCTCAAAAATCGTCTGATTCTCACCACACCAGTCCCAGTAGTCTTAGCCTAGCATTCTACGACTAAACCACACTGTTTATTCCAGACCTTACCCAATAAAACACCAACTCTACCGTTTAAATCATTTTCGACCTAAACGGTAAATTACTCAGAACACCCAACAATCCTTACATCGCCACATGCAAGGCTGGAATAACAGAATTTCACCAATTCCTAACAACATAAACACAATTCATCCATGGAAACAACAATCAGAATACAACAGCATCTTAATCATAATCATCAAATCCCTATTGGGGTTAAGGAATCCTCAACTACCCCATTCATGCAATTACCAATTTAAACCCGTTTCTCCCCCCTTACCTCGACTAGTTGCTTCGATCGATGAAAACTTCCAAGAATCCGACAGCCTAGCCTTCTTCTTCTTCCTCTTGTTCTTGTTCTTCTTCCTTACTCTTATCTCCCACTTGATCGTGTTCTTCTTTCTAAACTCACCAAATACCCCTTATCACACTTATTCCCCATTTCTTTTAATTCCAATATTAACTCTAATAATATTAATAATAATAATAATAATAATAATAATAATTATTATTATTATTATTATTATTATTATTATTATTATTATTATTATTATTATATTACTATTAATTATCAAATTATTATCATTATCAATTATTTTATATTAATATTAAAGGCCATAGCTTCTTAAACAGTCTCCACCAAAGACACGCCGAAAATAAAATAACACCAGAAAGACTAAATAATTGAAATGGGTGTTACAGATGTCATTCTGGATCTTTCACACAAGTTTGCAGTACTCACTTTCGTTTCATCCTCGTTAGTTTTTTATTCACCATCCTTACCTATAAGTCAAAACAAGCGTAAAGTTTTAAACATTATGAAACAAACTATTGAAATGTAAACAATAATACATAAATAGATTTTGAAACATAAACTATTATGAAGGTGAACCTGTAAGGTAGTCATTTCCTAAGATTTGATGCAACAAAGGTAACCCTTCAAAGAAGATGAGTTCACTACATAAGTTTGAGGTTTCCATATAAGAGATACGGGTAACAAAGATGTTAGGATTTTTTTTTGAGAGAGACGAGTAAAAGAGATGTTAGGGTTTTGTTTTGAGATAGACGGTTGTTATGTATTGAAGCGAAAGAAAATTTTGCTTATATATAAATATGTAACACCTTTCATTGCGGTTGATAATACGAACCGTGATGAAATAATTGCACCTTACACCAAGATTGATTATAAGACTTATGGTGATATACAATTTCAGGTTCATTATGTCACGATAAATGGAAAATTATTAATGTTGGGATTCGAACCATTTCACTCTAGGTACATTTCCCTGCGACTGTCAACTATGACTGTAGTGAAATGTCTTTTAGTAAATACCATGAGAAAAAAGATTTCAAAAACGAGTTATTACCACGGGAAGGCCTTTTTAATATGGTGTTACGAAAGGTCTATTTTGTAGTAGTGTATGGATTACTAGAGCAACAAATACGCTTAGCTCATGGAGACATGTGTTGGGCTATCCCTTCTATTTAGAGTAACCTAAATAATTGTGGGTTAGTAGCCCATGTGTGTGTAAGTCTTTGTTACAATCCAACAAAGAGAATTAGGTCATTCATTTAGTGTGTGAGAGACAAGAAGAAGAATAGTTAGAGAGAAAACATTATTCTCGCACCCCTAATTCAACACATATCAATTTCACGATATCTGATTTTTCTCATAATCCAACTATCTAATCATCCTGATTTTTTGGCGAAATTGTTCAAAACTCACTGAGGTGCATTTTGAACAGTGGAGATCAAATTTTAATCTTCTAGACCTTTATGTCGAGTGATTTTCTGAGGTGTAGTTTTTGTGGTTGTTTTGGATGATTGTATCTCTTGTTTCTTGTTGTGTTTCGAGATTGATTGCAAGTCTTGAGTATGTTGATGTATGCATCTAACTAGTGTTAGAGAGAATTTTAATTGTACCCATTGTTTGATTTTAGTTGACATTTAATTTTCCTACGGGTCTCGTGGTTTTTTACTCCCAGTTAACGGAGATTTTTCCCCGTTAAATTTGTGTTGCATTGTATGGTGTATTTTGTTAATTTTTATCTAAGTTGCATTTGATATTTTGAAGAGATTGTGTTGTTGGATTATTCCATTGCATTATGTATTTCCTCCCAACAACATGCTCAAAAGAATCAAATTGCTTAAATCAGGTTAGATCCTCCATCAAGCATTCATTAGAAACCTTTCCCCTATGGTTCTTTCAAATGTAATGTAGATGGCGCCACATTTCAACAACAAGCTTGTTCTGATATTGAAATGTGTGTGCGAGATGTAATGGTCTTTTTGTTATGCCTATAACAAGTTAGTGTCAGATGAATTTTCAATTAGTAGAGTGCGAAGTTTGGGATTTGCATAATGCGCTAGAATGGATTCAAACCAGGTTTGGTCAATTGAAATTTTGTTTGGTCAAAAACAAGATGTATCACACAATGTTATAATAATGTAGGAGACCAAATGATTTGAATTAAGTAATGAACAATTTAAAACAAATAACAAATAAAGAACACATAGAATTTATAACTTAGTTCGATGCAACGTCATCAACGTTTGAAGGGTTATAACCTAAAAAAAAAATTAACTAATTCAAATAGTTATAAGTACACGAAGATCTCGTGTGAACTATCTCAGTTCAATGTCTTTTCTAAATACTATTCGAAAATTTTATGAGACTTCTCATAAATTTGAGATTTTCTTGCTTTTACTCAAATATTCTTTTAAATATTCGCACGAACACAAAATGTTTATGGTATAACAAAAATTAAAATTCTAGACCAAATAATATATCTTTATGAAATATTTAAGATAAGCTATATATAAATTGTCAAAAACTTACTACAAAATTTTAAGATTTTAAATGCTAAATTAATTAGATTAACTTTTTTATATGAAGAAATAGTCAATATAAATAGTCGTCTATCCTAACATAAATATCTTTGTAGAGTGCCACTTTTTGATAGATAAATTCCCCATAATTGATAAGTCACAAGTCATTTCTATTTCATAATTTCACTAACTTTTCTACTTATAATGATAAATGTAGTGAGTCCAAATCTGAAAACTCTTATTGTTCAACAAAAACTTTCCTCATTTCCACAATCAAACAAAGACAAATGTTTTTGAAAATTTTACCAAAAGCATGATAAGTACTACTCTTAAAAAAAGTGATTATATACAACTATACTCACACCATATAATTTTCTATACAACATAAATACCAACTATACTCACACCATATAATTTTCACATGCAATCAAAATATCTAATAAACCCCTTCACAATTTTTTTACATCATAACTTTATTAGACTCATATTATTTCTATTCCTCAAACAAATCAAAATCATCCTATTCCACCTCAAGAACACATGCAAAAAGACTACACAAGTGGCATGAGAAAACAAAATTGTCTTCATCAAATCAACAACATGATTATCTATTTGATCCACAAAATCTAGCTCATGGACTTCCAAAAATCCAGACAGGGTCACCTACAAGGGGTCACATACTCATTCACTAGTCACCACCACTAAAGAAACAGTATATTTAATAATATAAGAATATATATCATGCAATTCAATTTACACCTCAAACCAACGTGTCAAAACTATATGTCACAATTGTCTTTAGTAGAATCCAATTCCACACAATCACTCAATTGATTTTTTTTTGAATTTTAAATTATTTTCTATAGAATCTATTAAAAATGTATGATAATAATAATCATTTAAGATATATATTGTATAATTGTTTAATTTAAAAATTAAGATTCTTTTAAGTTTTCGGAGACCTTGTGTAAGTTAAATATGGTTCAACTACAAAAAATAAATAGGGGCCATATTTTGTTATTCTTTAAACATAATTGTTGCGGTGAAAATAGGATATCAAATTATTAATTAATTTGAATCGCATCTTTAGTTCACAACCACTCTTTGATTTATCAGAAGGAAAAGGTCAAAAGAGGAAAAAACTATTTTTGCATCGTAAACACAATGCGGGGAGAGATCTAGGTAAGGGGTTGGTTAAGCTTAGGGAAGGTATTAGCATCCTAAACTTCTGTAATACTCTACAGGAACCTTTTGTTCATTTTACTATTTTGCTTTACTATTTTACTATTTTGGTTCCAATCATGATCAATCGTGCTCCAATCATCCTCACTTAGGCCTCAAGGTTCCTTTGATTGATTTTGATTGAACAAAATCAGATCCATGAGCTTTCATGTGTTAATTGGTATTTTAATTTGATTTATTTTGATTTAACTTGAATTTAAATGAATAAAATCCAAAATAAATAAAATAAATAAATGAAAAATGCAAAAGATGGGCTTGGAGGTCGTGGACCATGCTAGGAGCAAACTTCAATCATAAAAAGATAAGCCCATTTGAAAAAAATCCAAGTTTGCACAAAATTTATTTCATGTATCTTCTAAACAATGTCCAACTTTAGCAAGCCATAAGTCTCTCAATTTTAACTCTGTGAAGGTGTTCTTGACCATTTTAGAAACCTCAAGATGTCCTCTAAGAGCTCCTTTTGGTCTCATCTCAATTGGAGTTTCCATGTTCATGTACCAAGCTTTGACCCAAAAGGTGTTTTTATTGACTTCTCAAAAGGACCTATAATGTCTTGACCCATATCTCTCAAATGAAGCAAATTTAGACTTGGCTTGTGAGACACAAAGTTGTAGAGAATCAAACTTCCTTAAAAATTAGCTTTGTATGGGAAATATTTGATGAAACATGTGAAAGTTATGGCTGGTCAAAGTTCAGTCTCTTCCTCCTCAAAGAAAAAACCCTAATGCCAAAATTACTGTAAATCTCTGTTCATCCTTAAAGAAAGTAAGGTACTCGGAAACGGAGGCTCTAATTATTCAATAAATCCCTGATGATAACTCAACTCCATGGACTATCAGTAAACAACGTGTACATTACCATTTCACCCTTTAACAACCAAAGTGTACCAGACGCGGTTCCTGCAAAACGAGAAGACTACGTAACCCGTTAGCAGTTAGCTGATGCAAAAAATGAGATGTCATGCGATATGAATCGATTAATCCGAGGGTAAAATTTGGGGTATTAAAGTTGCCCCTATTTAAATAGCTTCACCGGATGATTTGAGCGACGGAGACTCGAGGAATCACGGTGGAGGGATTTAAATACAGATAACCAAAAATTTTTCCCTTAGACGCAGCGATATGCAATGCTATGGACAAGACAAAATAGAATAATGCTGACAATGGGGAGTTCTAGAGTGATGAATCAACCGGTGCAGGCACGGTCAGTTGTCATTTTAGGATGAAACGAAAACAGGATCCACACGGCGGTAGGATCAGGTAAACGACAAGTGCTGGAATTTTCGGAGCATTCCTTTAAACGAAGAGATCGAGCGGGATCTTCAAGAATCATCGAAAAGTAGACAAGGAGAAACAAACATCAGAAACATCCGGAAGAACATCGAATGAACTCTGAAACAAACCAGGGATATTCGGAAAAATATCGAATAAACTTGGGGACAAAGAAACACATTTCAAGGATATTCGGAAGAACATCGAATGAACTTTGAAACACACTAGAGGTATTCGGAATAACTTCGAATAAAATCGGGGAAAAAGAAAACACATTTCAGGGACATTCGGAAGAACATCGAATGAACTCTGAAACACACCAGAGGTATTCGAAAGAACTTCGAATAAACTCGGGGACAAAGAAAACACATTTCAGGGACATTCGGAAGAACATCGAATGAACTCTGAAACATACCAAAGGTATTCGGAAGAACTTCGAATAAACTTGGGGACAAAGAAAACACATTTCAGGGACATCCAGAAGAACATCGAATGAACTCTAAAACATACCAGAGGTATTCGGAAGAACTTCGAATAAACTCGGGGACAAAGAAAACACATTTCAGGGACATTCGGAAGAACATCAAATGAAACTCTGAAACATACCAGAGGTATTCGGAAGAACTTCAAATAAACTTAGGGACAAAGAGAACACATTTCAGGGACATTCGGAAGAACATCGAATGAACTCTGAAACATATCAGAGGTATTCGAAAGAACTTCGAATAAACTCTGGGCTGCATCTAGAAACAAAAGAACAACATCTATAGGAGCATGAGATGAAGACAAGTCTCTGAAGGTAAACCCAAAACATTTAGGAAAGCCATAAATGTACGAGACAAGTTGAAGACATATCTGGAAGAACATCAGATAAGCAACAAAGGGGTTTTGGAAGAACGTCAGGACAAAAACTCAGTCTGGGAAAACATCAGAGAGAGACAGATCCGGAACAACATCAGATAAGAAATGTCACACCTGGAAGAACGTCAGATAGACATAACACACAAATGTTTGGTAGGTGCCAAGTAAATTGGACTTTGACCACAAGGTAAGACGTGGATAAAACACGACCTCGGGAGAACATCAAATGAGGATGAAACACTCATGCTATGTGTATGTATAAGAATATTGTATATGAATTATGTTATGAGATATGACCCAATGTAAATGCAGATGCCGACGACAAGGCTTGACTCTCCTGGTAAGATTAAGATACTGGAAAACTGATTCCTCAACACGGAGATCAAGGTTACTTGCTCAGGGACTAAAGATAAAACTGCCCCAGATTAAACTGTCTGTAGACTGAATTGGTAAATACTTCAGCTCGTCTGATTCGTGAAACTGACTGTTTTGTTGTACCCTTGGAAGGCTTGCCCCCCAATATGCGTCTTGAAAATCTTATGGATAAACCAAATATGAGAATACCTTGC